>JAJIBD010005046.1:0-38172 GCA_021461705.1 Cryptotis parvus | reverse complement strand
TCAGAGCAATTAAACCAACCTAGGATGTTCCTTCCAGTAGACCTGCTGTGCATGAAGCTGCAGTTGTGGGTTGATGGAGAGGAATCCCCCAACTGAAGAATGAAGCAGGCTTCTGCTACCTGCTTATGTGACTTGCTTCCTCCCGTCCTGTTTAAATTCAAACCCTTTCATAACATTTCAGCATGATGATAGGGGCTGCTGTTATATCCAATGTGATGCTTTGGTTAACACTCAAATCCTAGCTAGTAGAGTAGAAGATGTTTTTGTTCTCTACCTAGATTTCCCAAAAACTCAGCATTTGGTCTATGCCAACAGTGTTATACTGCAACCCCCAGAAATTCTCTTTTTGTCGATGTTGAAGTTCGGGTGCAAAGGTGGGTGTCACAGGAGTCCATCTTCCTGGCATTAGCCCAAAGCCAATGAGTGGAAGTTGGATGGGTAGCCCCTAATTCCTCGTCTTAAGCAAGATATGCGGGACTTTCCCCAAGACCTCCAGTAAAATAGATCCACAGAGAGTTGCTCATAGTCAAAATTCATTAATGAATCCATGATGACTTCCTAGTCTTCCAGGTCTGCCTTTGCAATAAAGTGTATGCATTCAAGTTGTGTCACGAGGTATGCTTCTGGGAGAGCCCTGGCTATGACAGACAGCTGACTTCCTCCTTGGGAACAGTCACTAGATCACCTGAATAATGGGAGAAAACACCAGAACCGTGTAAATCGGGTGAAAAGAGGTGTCAGAGCTGGAAGATGGGGTGATAGATAATAGATGACTGCTGTGTATTATCCAAATGCAGTGGCTAAGTCAACAGTTTCTGGTTGGTAGCTAGATTCTGATCAATCAAACCACATTCTCGTCTGGTGTTTACATTTTATTCCAGAAACAATCAGGAACTGCAGGAACAAACATCTATGTGCAAAGCACTTTTGGCTTTTTCCAAAATTTCAATCAGCACATAGCAGGCAGGCATATTTCCAATCTCCCTTAAAACCCAGAGTTTAAATAAGCCTAAATTGCTCATGGAACGGAGTAGAGGGAACAGGAGAGTAGAAGGGATATATATATATATCACTTAGGAGCCTGACTTCCAAGCAGAAACCCCCCAACACTCAGATCATCTATGAATGTTCATCCACACCCCCCCATTCCCTTTCTTTTTGCCTGAACAAATGGCCTGAGAGTGTCCAGATGAAGGTAAGAGACTGGCTAGTTCACACATATGTCTGGTAACTACATGAACATCCCATTTCCCAGTTTTTCTGAAATTTCACGGACTATTATATGAAAAAGAAATAAACTTCTGGGTCTAGAGAGGTAGTGCAAGGACAAAGCACTTCCCTTTCATGCAGCTGACCCATATTTGAACCCTGGCACTACATATGGTCCCTTGAGCACTGCCAAGAGTAATTCATAAACACAGAGCCAGGAATATCCCTGAGCATTGCCAGGTGTGGTGCCAAAGCATGAAAAAATTAAAGAAGTAAAAAATTAATGTATATTTATTCTTGCAAACCAGGTATTTTCTACCTTTACTCATATATGTAAGCTTAACAATTATTACTTTAAACAGCAAGCAATGATAGAAAACTAAATGCAGGGACTAAAATTTTCTGAGTAAATCAGATCACTGAAGTAAGTTTGCTATTGTAAGTCTCCTAATTTACTCACCATTAAAGTGGCGCATAAACCAAACCAAACCAAACAAACAAGGCAATCTATAAAGATCATCAAACTTAAACCTCTCCAGAACTCAATGGTTACCCTATTGTACAGTATTTTTTGCTGTCTGTGAAAAACTATTGTTCACACACAATGTGACTTTTGCCCACCTTACCAAGAGGAAATCTTTGTTCTCTTGCTCAATAGTTTCTACTCAATTTGCTTTTCTGCCATCCATCCATAGAGTTTTCTCCTAATAGCTCAACACCCTACACCTTCACCCTGTTTGAATAGTTCCTACCACCATAGATGGATTGAAATCATAGGTTGTAAGTCCTTCACTGTGTAAATGGATTAAAGACAGAATGAGTGAAAGTTCTAGTTCTAGTAATTGAGAGATGTTGAATGACAGGTCCTAGCTAGCTTTGGATCTTCACTGTTTAAGCTACTTACAGTTTAAGCCATTTATATGTCTTTAAGCCAGGGTTCATGTTAAAGAGATGCCTTTTGTGGAAACACTGATATAGGGTAGAGCAGTTACAGGAGTCATTTTGACCCTGAATTAATAGATCTTGAGATATTCTTATAATCTCTACTATGGTTTCAATGCTATCTACATTGGGCACAATTTCTCTTAACACCCACTGTTCCCAGAGCTGGACAATTGGAACTTACCAGGAGACTACCACCCTGACTACTTGAGACTATGGCTTATCAACTCTGCCGAGATCAAAGGAGGGATAATGCTAGTTTGCTCTCAGGCAAGCGATCATCACCCTTTCAGTAAACAGAGGACAGGACCCTGGTGCAGGTAGAAATAAGGACTTTATGAGTACCATCTGGATTGCATGAAGTCCATGGCCGGAATTATGATTCTCCCCATGAATATACATCAATTAAGATGTATTTTATTTTTAAAAACTTTTTTTATTATACCACCATGAGATATACAATTACAAAGATGTTCATAATTGGGTCTCAGTCATACATTGTTCCAGCACCCATACCTTCACCAGTGCCCATTCCCACCACCAATGTCCCCACATTCCCTCTCTCCACCTCTATAGCAGGCATTTTTACCTCCCCTCCCTTTCTCTCTCTGTCTCTCTTTCCCTTTCTCTGCCTCTCTTTCATTTTTTTCATTTTTATTATACCATGTGAGATATCGACAATTACAAGGATGTTCAGTAATTGGGTCTCTACAATACAGTGTTCCAGAACCCATCCCCCACCAGTGCCAATTCCCACCACCTAAATCCCAACACACCCACCCAAACCCTGCCTGCCCCTATTGCAGGTGCATTTAACTTTATCTTTTTCTATCCCAGTATTTCTCAATCTCTCTTCTATTACACTTGTGGCTTGTCCTACGGATAATAATAATGTATGATGTCTCTATCTGATTATTTAATAGGTGAGTTCTAGTGTGTAATTCTAATTCCTCATTCCCCATTACCTCTCAATTTGATGCAAATAGATTGATCGTTGAAGTGTACAAATGAGAAAGATCCTGAAAGGACCTGGTGCTAAAATACATTGAGTCTAAGATTAAGCGTGGCTGTGGAGCGGCTGCATGCCTGCACAGCCGTGGATCTGGAGTCTCTGTGTTGCAGTGGTTGGCTGTGGTGGCTGGAGCTCAGGGTCACTCGCCCACTGAGTCCCGAGGCTGGGGGAATGGATGGAGACCCCCAATCCTTGCTCCGAGTCTAGCAGGCACGACCGCCTGCAGCTGTGACTAGGGCCTAGGAGGCTATGTAGGACACGGCCAGGCACTGGCTGAGCCTTTGCTTTTCCCCCAGGAACTTCATCAAGATGTATTTCTTTATACCAGCCTTCTCTCTCTCTTTCTCTCTCTCTTCTCTTTCTTTATCTCCCTCTCTCCAGTGTTTTGACATAAGAGATCACCTCAGAGGGAAGAGACTAGTCCCTGGCCTTATCATTTGTTTAGACCTGAAACAGAGCTGTGGCCCACCTAACAGCTACACCAAAAAGCTGATTTGTTGATCTTTGTTAACACAGCCCATCCTGAAGAAGGAGTTCTGGATTTCTGGTATATAAAGGGACTGACTTAGAAATGCATCCATTTTGATGGGGAGACCTGGGCCCAAGTGCAAGGTTGGAGTTCTGACTAAGAGCTAGAGGTCTGGGGGAATCCCATTATCTTGAATTGTAGTAGCAGAGCTTGTTTTATTATGTGGTAATTGGTAAATTAGCTTTTTGGAATTGAGCTGATCTCAGTCCTTGAGATAAAAGAGAATTCATTTCCTGTTGCAGGACACCTAAAAGCCTAGGACACCTAAAAGTCTAGGCCTCTGCATCTGCCCTGGATTGCCTCCTGCAGGTCACTTCATAGATAGGGGGTTGTCTGAATGTGGCAGTCTTATCTGACCAGGTATTCTGTACTGGCTGGTATAAATATTCTCTCATGCTACCACAATCATTGTGGGACTAGCTAGATCTTACCAGCATATTTTCCTGGCCACGTTGGATCTCTAAGTAATTAGACCAGAGAGAAATGCTGTTTGCCTCCAAGCAAGCAAGCATGGCTCCCTGATAACTCAAAGGCAACTAAAATACAAAACTACCATGAAGTTGATGAGACTCTTGTGAAGGCTTGGAGAAATATTTAACTGGCATTAGTATTAGTCTTTGGTACAGAGATATGCCATCTCAGAAACCCCTTCTCTACCCTATAAAGGCAATTCCAGGCAGATCTTGGCTCAAGACATTAGGTGAGGTGCTGGGAGAAATTACCTGAGGACATTTGATCCTTCCTGCCAGGGGAAGTTACATTTAGCTTATAGCTTCCTCCAGCTCTGCTAGGAGGCTTTTAATTAGCTCTGGGTCCTTGTAAACAGCCAAATGGTCTCCTGAAGTTGCTACATTTCTATAGAGCTATTTTCCTGTTTTCATCTCTAGATAGCCCAGCCCAGAATGGGCTGGGCAGTTTGGGCGGGCGATTTCTAGCTATAAAATAAGCTGCAAGAAGAAAGAAGCTCTCTCTCTTTTCCCCTTTTGCCATTTTTGGCTGCCTTGGTGTTTTGCTTCTCTGTCCTCTCCATTCTCTGTTGGGCCTCAACACGTGGTGGTAGCCATCTTGGCCTACACCTGGCTGGGGCCTAGCTGGGAACCCAGAGTCCGGAGGTTTTCCTGCTCTTGGATTGTATATTGGAACCTGTGATAGTAAAGCCCTTTATTTTTTTTTTCTTAAAATATTGTATTATAGCACCTTCAGATATACAATTAAAAGATGTTCATGTTTGGGTTTCAGTCATGCAGTGTTTCAGTACTGATCTCTCCACCAGTGCCCATTTCCCACCACCAATGTCCCCAATTCCTCTCCCCTCTCCCAGACTGCCTCTATGGAAGGCTCTTTTTTTTTAATTTTTTTATTTATAAAATTACAAAGATATACAATTAAAAAGTTCATATTTGGGTTTTGGTCAAACAGTGTTGCAGCACCTATCCCGCCACCAGTGCCCATCTCCCACCACCATCATCCCCGGTTCCCTCCCCCTCCCCCAGCCCTGCTCCATGGCAGGTTCTTTTATTTCTTTCCATTTCTCTCTCTTTCTCTTTTCCTTCCCCTCCAGACTATGGATTACAGAACATACATTAAAGGGTTGTCATGTGTATCTTTTTGCCTGTATTTAATGCTCAGTTCTAGGTTGGCATTAGTACCCTCAACAATTGTTAGCACACTGTTCCATTTTCTGTCTTACCTAGCCTCTGAATCCCACACGTTTGTGATAATTTCCACCTTTGACAGGACCTCCTGATGTATGTTTCACTTGACCTTGGATATTGGTATCATAATATGTACCCTATATATTTATGTTATGCAGATAAATGCAGTCATTCTGTATCTGTCTCTCTCCTTCTGGCTAATTTCGCTCAACATAATCTTCTCCATGTCCATCCATTTGTAGGCAAATTTTATAACTCCATTTTTCCTAACAGCTGCATAGTATTCCATTGTGTAGATGTACCAAAGCTTTTTATCCAGTCATCGATTTTCGGGCACTCTGGTTGCTTCCAGATTCTGGCTATTGTGAATAATGCTGCTATGAACATAAAAGTAGGGATGGTGTTTCCGCTGCGTATTTTTGGCTTCCCAGAGTAGATTCCCAGGAGTGGTATGGCTGGGTCAAATGGGAGTTCAATTTCTAGTCTTTGGAGGAAAGTCCATATTGTTTTCCAGAAAGGCTGTACCAGCCGGCATTCCCACCAACAATGGATGAGTGTCCCCTTTTCCCCACACCCATGCCAGCACTTGTTCTTGTTCTTTTTGAATATGTGCCAGTCTCTGTGGTGTAAAGTGGTATCTCATTGTTGTTTTGATTTGCATCTCTCTGATGATTAGTGATGATGAGCATTTTTTCATATGTTTTTTGGCCATTCGAATTTCTTCCCTTGCTGAAGTTTCTGTTCATTTCGTAAAAGCCCTTTTAAAACTGCATTGGATTCCTGAGTCTTCATCCATTCCCCGCCGGCTTGAGGTAGAAGGGAGCTCTCTTCCGGCACTGTTGGGGGACCCCGCGGCGCTCCCCGACAATTTTCCAATATTGTTTGGGGACCCTGCAGCTCCCCAGCAGAGAAATAGTTTGCATCTAATTAAATTGCACACAGAAAACAGTGATAGAATTAGAACAAAACAATAATTGAAGCACAATATTTCTAATGGTACTGAAAGACTACCAAGACCAAAGAGAAATCAGAATGGATTCAAAATTCTTGAAAGATAGGTAGTGCAGTGGTGAAAAAGTATGTTGATGCATTTCCCCTATAAGCTCAGTAAAGGTTGATTAGATAGAATTCAAACGAAAATAAATTATCTTTTTGGGGAAGTTTTCCAAGTGGCATTTAGATGTCTGGGAATCACTTTTTTGGAGACGTTCAGCCAATCAGGAGATTTTACTCCTGATTTTACTCCATTTTACTCTTCTTTAATTCTACTCTCTTTGGGCACAAACTGTACTTGTGATGAAAAACAAATTTAGGTCAGCGCGGCTGACAGAACTGATTCATAGCACATTCTTGCACCAAGGAGGAAAGTCCTAGTCATCTCTGCTAGACAGTGGAGCTGTCTGACTTGCTGCAGAACTGTGGACGGGTGAAGTGAGGTGGAAGAGGGGGACAAGAGGAGGCATCTGGGGGAAGTGACTCGACAAGTGCGTGACAAATTAGGATTCTGGTGGAAAACCCAGAATTTATCTCCATGGAAATAGGGAATTGTTGATCAGTAGTCCCATTACCTCCAGAAATTACTGAATTTTGGAACCTGAGGTTAAGACTTTAAAGATAAAGCAACTTCAAAAAAAAGTTCCGACTGGCCTTGGGCAGAACTGACAACCCTCAGTGGCAATGAGTTTCAGTGCTTGAGAACAACAACCATCAAAACCTACCTACACATCTGACTTGACTCAAGGTGGAAAAAAAGTCTAATGTTTAAAAGAAAACAAAAAAGAGTCTGATGTGAATACTTTGCTCCAACTTTCCATTTTGCTGGTGTTACTTGCTCTTCCTCCAGTACCTCTGGAAAAGATTCAGAATCCCATTCGGATTTGTTAGGCTGATTTCTACTTTGGAGTTGGAGATGAAGAATCCTGTCTGGTGAAACCCCTTTATCTAACCTCTTGGTTACGGTATCCTGAGAGGCTGTAGCGGTGGTGAGTCCACCTGCCCCCAAAGGTCACACAGCTAGCGAGAGCACAGCAACCTCTGGGCCCATCATTTGTCCTTGTCCCCAAATCAGGTAGCTTTGCATCAGAGGACTCATCCCAACGAAGGTATCACCAGGATGAATGTTCATAGCATTTTCTGTAGATGCTGCCTTCTGATGCTCCAGAGTGTGAGACGGTAAGGAAGACTTGAAAGGAAGCTGCAAAAGTCCAGATGGCAATCTTGACTTCATTTGATGTGGACACAGGAAACCACCTTTGTCCTCCCCAGATTTTATTACAGTCAAAGGAGAAAAATCCACGATATTCTAGTTGCATATATGCTAGATATAAAACTGATGGAATGCTAATTGGTCCATAAAGGCTGTACAAGATAATCTGTGGCAAAGTAGAAAACAAGCCCAAAGGTGATAGAGATGGCTTCCCAAATATAAAGACTTTCAACTTTAAAATGTCAGATAAAAGAATTTGGTAGCTCCAAAATATCTGGAAATTTGAGGGAAGGGTGATCTTATAAAGGAGATAGCCAAGAAAGCTAAACTTCCTTATCTACTATATGCTATATCTACTTCCCCATCACTCCTGGACTAACATTTGAGTTATGCCTTGGTGGGAGAGATGCACAACACTAATCAGAGAAATAGTAGGGAGCTGAAAAACTTCAGTAGAGATTTAAGCTGTATTCTGTATCCATATCTTGGAAGAGAGATGTGGAGTTTGATGTCATCACATTGAAACTCATAATGGTCTTGGCAAACACAATGAGATTTCTTTGATTTCCAAGAAGGGTCATGCCTGACATGTACACATTTATTTTTCAGGACAAAGAATTCATCCTAAAGCTAAAAGACAAGTGAATATAGTACCCAAATAAAGGGTCAACAAAGCATCCACACACTCAGGGTAACAACTTACTCACTACAGAGAAAATCAACCTATCCCAGGAAGACATAGAAGCCAAAGATTCTCCAGCTTAATGCCCACAATGTCCACTACACAATATATAATCTGTGGAAATGAAATGGACAGTTAAATATGATCCAAGTCCAGAGGAAAATAAACCAAGAAGCTAAGACCATAATTTTTATCTTCGAATTAAGAAAAAACTTTAAGCAGTGATTATAAATGTAAAGAAAAAAGGGAATGTAAAGAAGAAAAGTGCAACACAAATGTAAAGAAGAAAAGTGCAGCAGTTAGTGATCAGTAGAATACCTACAGGGAGATAAAAATTAAAAAGAGAACCAACATTAAATTCCAGAATTTTAAAATATCACTATTGAAATGTAAAGTCCATGGAGTGAACTTAACCTCAGATTAGTTCCAGTATGAGAAAATTGGTGCTTATGAACAAAAGATTGGGAAATAAATGAATGTCTCAGAAACATATGCAACAACATCAGTGATTCTAAAATCAGGGTCCCTGAAGGAGAGAATAAAGGATTATACAAGTCCCAAATTCTTCTCTCTGATACCTTAGGTTAAAAGACTGCATGTTTTTGAGTCCTAAGTAATCTACACTGAACAAAGAAAATGTATGAAAAAATCATTGACTCTTTCAAAATTTGTTGAAAACCATTAACTTATGCAATAAAAAAAACACAGCAACCTCTCAGTATGATAAAGAAAATCCTACATGTCATAGTTACACTGCTGGAAACCAAAGATAAAGAAAATATCTTCAAAGCAGCCAGAAAAAAATGCCAAATTGTTCACAGGGAGCGACAATATTATGTATAAATGACTTCTTTTTTGAACAATGAAGATCACGAGACAATGGGACTATCTAACAAGAATTATGTTTAGTAAAAATATCTTACAAAGTTGAAAACAAAATAAAGACATTGCAAATAGACAAAATGTAAGAGAAGTCTTTGTAAGTTCAGTTGGGTGCAGGCCTGAATTAAAGACATTTCATCAAGTTGAATGTACATGAAAGCAGAGAAGAATTGATTTTATAGAAGGGAACAAAGAGTACCAAAACTTCAGTTCTCTGGATTCATGAATTCTGTATTTATGGGTTCTCATATTTGCTAAAACTTATTTATAAGCACAAAACCAATGCACATGGATTTTTTGTGGTCTGTTGTAATCCTGTACAGAATATAAAATATTTAAGCTTCCTAATATACATGGTCCCAGCTGAGGTCAAAGAAGGAAATACTCTACCTTATTCTACATTTCATCCTATAAGCAATTGACCTTTTAGTTCTATTTCTCATATGTCTGTGCTTTTCTTTGGTGATTTTGTTGTTTAAAATGGCCTTTATGTGTAGCTGGCATGCTCATCTAGGGATGAGAGTGTTCTTATGTGAGCAGACTATGCCTTATGAGGCATATATGTAGGACAGCTTTTTTTAGGCATGAGTAACCATACTGTCGATTGTTGAGTTCAATACAAAAAACTCAACCATCTCTATTAAACTAAGGTGTCTGTGAACATAAACATCCATCAAGAGAAGTTAACTATTGATCAGTTGATGAAAACATTGTGACTGACTTCTCCCAGGATTCTAACTCTCTATATCTCCTGGGAACAAACATTAATATTCATTTATTCTGTATTCACTGGGACTGTATATTCAGTGGGACTCATTATACCATGAATGATGACAAAAAAACCAGTCTGTAGGTAAATAAAAGTGCCAACTATTTCTTTTCAAATAGTGTCAAGTTGTCCTGAGAGACCTTGTATTGAGCCAGAGGTTCAATTGTCCAACAACCACCAAAATGGGTCTTTGGGCCTCCTAAGCACATCTTGGGAGTACCCCTGTCCTATCAAAAAAGAAACAGACACATGATCCAAACTATATTAGTGAGACTCACAATACCTTTGCTAGAATATCAAGAAAGACAAGCACAGTTGTGTTTTTTTCAGTGCCTAGAACAGAACCCAGGACCTCGTATATATGAAGTCTATGTTTTACCACTTGAACCACCTCTGTGGTCCTAGGAAAGGTAAGGTCTTTTGTAATAACTTTCTAACATGAGAAAAATCTCAGCTTGAGCCTTCTGATGGCTGTCTTTTCCAGGTCAATGATGGAGAACAACACAGAAAAAGCAAAGCTGAAAAATGTAAACATATGTCTGATATTATCATTTTAGCCATTTGGGCCCAGACATGCCTAGAGCTATATATAACTCTTGTCTTTTCAGTTATTCAATTAAAAATATCCTCTCCTCTCTCTTTGGATTGCTCCTATTTCTAGACTGAAGAGACCAGGCTAACTCAGTAGCAAACCAATTAGTTCTCAAATAACTCATGATAGCAGTTGAAATAAGATATATCTACTGGAATGATCTCCTTTGTAATTTTTGACTCATTTTCTTCAATTACAAGAAATCCTTGAAAACTCATAAATCAGAAATAGCATAGAAACCTGTCTTCAACTCCTCACAATTGGTTCATATTATTCATGAAAATGCTGTGCCCTCTGATTCCCAGAGTGTTCAGCTCAATACCAGCGGGTTATTCACCCTTTTCCAATCTCCATTTTCTCTGTGTCCATTATGTGGGTCTATGCAGAAGGATATCACTCCTTGAACCTCATGGAATTTCCGATGCTTTGCTTAGAAACCAGAAAGGTATTCAAGTAGGTCCTTATTTGTCTATCATTGATGAATTGGAGGAATTGTTATCATCTATAATCCATATGTTGAGAAGGAAAATTAAATTATCTTCCAATCTTCATAAAGTACCCTCCAAATAGATGACTTTCTCAGACCTCCCTGAGAATGTTTTAAGATCTTCTTTTACAACCATTTACTGTCACAGACAGGAGAACAAATCCAGAGTCAGTGAAGTAACAAGTGTACACCAAAAGAGATATGATATATCGATTAGTACTTACGCTGCACCTCATCCAAGAAGTCATCTAGGGAGGTTTGTAATGGAAAAGCTAAAAGGCTACACTATTTCTCTATTCATACAACATGGTGGAGCCTCAATAAATCTCAATGAATTGATATATCTGGGAACAGATGTGTGCACAGAATAGTAATGTATGAGGAAATTACTTTCCATAGCTGTGGAAGCTAAAAAGGAGGCCATAACTACCTCTCCCTTGGAGAGCAAGAGCAGGATGGATTGATAAAGGAGGGCCTGTGCGGAGCTGGGACAGGGCAGCTGAGTGCCTCAGAAATGAAGAATCACTAGCTCTCAGACCTTCACATGCCTGAGTGAGCAGCTCAAAGTTGTGCCATGTGTACCTCGCCAGCTCTGCCTGAGTCATTCCCAGAGATTATGGGACATGCATTATGGGCAAAGAAGGACAGAGGAACACAGGAAGTAGAGTACAACAAGGACTGGACACATACAGAGTAGAGAAAGGGGAAGAAAGTAAATACTTTATAGTACAGGAAAAGAATGCAGACAAAGCAGAGAGGGACAGAAAATGAGACCAAAGCACGGGATAGAGACACATTTGGCAGAGTCTTATATACTGTGCCGGGAAGTTTGTGTTCTGGTTTTGAACAAACTCAGAACCTGAGTACACATGGTAGGAAGTTGCAGCACCATTCTGTGGAAAAGGGGCAGGGGGAGAATTTACCTCTGGGTCTCTGAATGACTCTGGCAAAGAAAGGGCACAGGTATTGGCATCATCTCTAGCTGGGCAAGTGGGTAAATCTATCATTAGAAAGACATAAGCAAGAGCCAATTAAGGGAACAACTTAGCTGGTCATTTTGAGTTTGGAGCATGTATTATGTTTGAATAAGTTAGCTGGTGTCTTAGATAAGCTGCTGTAATGAAATATAATAGACCAGGTGCTTCTTAACAGTGGAAGTTTATTGAATTGCTGCTTCTGGAGCCTGGAAACACCAAGACCAAGATTCCGGGAGATTCAATTCTCGATGAGGACTCTCCTTCTGCTGGAAGAACAGCTCAGCTCCCTTCTTGCTTGCTCATATAACTTGCCCTTTTCTGGGTGCATGGAAGGCATGCAGGGGGCAGGGGTGGGGAGGAGGAAGGGAACAGAGAAATAAGATTTTTTAGAAATGATGAGTGAAAGGACAAGCTCTCTGGTTTCTTATAAGGTCACTAAACCCATCACTGTACTTCATACTCAACCTCCTAATTATTTCACAAATGTCCCAGCTCCATATCGGGGGCTAGGAATCAACAACATGGGAAACAGCCAAAACAATCAGTCCATTGATTGGGGCACCTTGATTTAGTTGGCAAAAACAAAACTAAACACTGGATCCAGTTTGTGGGCAGATTATAAATGTCGCCTTTGTCTATAATCTTTTTTTTTTTCCGCAAATGGCCACTAGGACTTGATGGACAAATGAGATCTCATCCATGACTTGAACCACAGCAACTCAGAACACATATACAAAGGCCATCTCCAGTGTTACTTGGGGAAAAAAATAAGCACACTTGTCCCCAGAAGCATGGCCTTGACCCCTCGGCCCAGCTGACAATCTCCTGGCTCTGGAAATTCATGTAAAGTGTCTCTAGGGCTTTACCATTTTTCATAACCTTTATTTCAAAATCAAGTCTTGTTTCTGATCCCTGGGGCCTCTGCTGAAGAAAATTGGCTAGATCTTAGAACAAAAGCGTGCACACAAGATGCAAATGTCAATTCCTCCTGTCAATTTTCAAAATTAACCTTTCAGCTCCTCCTTCCTAGGCACCCCCAGATGAAAGCCCCATATTATGATGATGCCCTTTTTAATTCTCTTGGATCTCCAGATTTAGATGAAGGCACCGCATGGTTCAGGGTTTATTTCAAATGCCATAGACCTAGCTGTTTTTGTTTTTGTTTTACTGCCTGTGAGCAGAACACACACACACACACACACACACACACACAGAAACACACACGAAAATATTTCTCTCTCTCACTCTCCCTCTCTCTCTCTCAGTTTTCAACTGTGAACTAAACATAAGCAAAGTTTTTTTCCTTCTGTATGGAATTCCTCAACCCTTCACACATACCCACATGGGTAGCATGTGGGCTCCCGGCCTGTGGGCCAGCTGCAGCCTTGAGCACCCCTCATCCTAATTGCTGGCTCCCTCTCCTGGTTTCCCTCTGACCAGACTCAGCTAAGTGCAGGGACCCCAGCTACAAACCACTTTCCATCCAGCACCTCAGATCAAAAGCGACCCATGTGAATGCTTCCCACATGCCCATGGAGAGAGTGAGGGACAGATGGATGAAATGTTCTGAGCAGAAAGTAGTGGCTAGCAGGACTGCGCCGTCCCCCCTGAACCACAAAGCACCCTCCGTCTTTACACCCTCCCTGTTGACAGACTTCCAGGCCAGCAGGTGGGGTGCAGGGGTGCCTTGCAGGTTTCTCTCAGCTCTGATCTCTCAGTTCTGAGCTCAGACTCTGAGCCCCTCAGCTCACCAAAGACCCTCCCTCTACTTCCTCACGTCCTTCCAGGGTGCCTCAGCCATCAGTGACCTGGGTCAGGATAAAGCCTTTATTTCTCCTCAGCTTTCATAGTCTTGACTGTGAAACCCATAACCTCTAGGATTGCACATTCCTATTTAGAAACAGCCAGAAACATGACTACCAAAGTACGTGCTGATGCCTCAGATGAACACAGATGTTCTCTCTCCCAAAGCATGTGAATCAGCCCTTCTCTCTGCCTGTCCATGTTTTTCTAGGAGCTGAAAATCTACTTTGTCTATCATTCATGTGTTAATGCCTTAATTCACAAATGTGGCTAAATACCTCCCCTGGCCCTATCTAGCCAGTTCCTCCCTCTCCTTGGTGAGGCCTTCCCTAAACTTACCAGGTTTGAGTTTGTCAATGGGCACAACACATTTCACATTATATTGTGTGGCATATTTCTTATTTCATGCTCCTTGTCATAGTGAGATGCTTGGGAACCACTGAATGTTCTAAGTGTTTAGGTCTCTAGTAAGTCAGAAACCCCAGCAAGGCTGGCAAGAGAGGCTGTGGTTCATGGGAAGGGGAGATCCACTCTTCTAAGCCAGAGCTTGTTCAGGGAAGAAATATAGTTTCCCCACAGGTTTTGATTTCCTGCAGAATCTGGTCAATATCCAAACAAGTGACCTGTTTAGGAGGGGCTCCTTTGTTCCCTAAGCTAAAGAATAGCCTTCAACAAAGGTCTATATATGAGGTCTATTTTCTATTTTAGAAGAAAAATAGATACCACCAACAGCATTCTAATAATACTTACAATTAAATCTAGAATCCCAAGTCCCCAAGGATAAGCCATTCATTCAAATGTATGGTCCATTGGTATCCAAGTGCTATTTTGAAATATCTCATGTCCTATCTTTATAAAATTAATTATTATTGCCAGTACAAGCATTTAGCAATCCTGAGAGCTGCCATATATATGTATGTATATATATGGTTTTTGGGTTTTGGGTCACACCTGGCAATGCTCAGGAGTTACTCCTGAGTCTGCACTCAGGAATTACTCCTGGCAGTGCTCAGGGAACCATATGGGATGCCGGGGATCGAACCTGGGTCAGCCGCATGTGTAAGGCAAATGCCCTACCCGTTGGACAATCGCTGCGGCCCCTAAGAACTGCCATATTTCTAAGCAGGTCCATCCTAGGCCTGCTTTATCCCAAAGCAGGGAACAATGTGGAGTAGTAGAAATGTGGTTTTTTTTTATGTTAGCTCAAAAAAAAATAACTATGTGCATGCTTGCTAATTAAACAGCCATTAAGCCCTTATAGAGTGGTAATCCTTTTTTTGGGGGGTCTGTAGGCCAAATGTAAAGGCTTTCTGTAGCTATGTGCATGGGGAAGGAGGGGTTGGAAGGAGAGAGAGAGGAGAAGGAGAGGAACACTCTGAATGCTGCACAGCTAGCAGAGACCCCACCTGGTGAGAACAAGCCTAGCAATCCTGACTTCCAACCCTGCACTGACTGGGGCAATATCAAGTCTGGGAAATAGAGTGTGCAGGCCAGGTTCCAGAAGGAAGGTGAACTTATCTTCTGGGACACCTAGAGTAAATAGATCCTCTCCAGCCAACATAGAATCGTGGTCAAAAGGCTCCCAGTGCAAAGGGCAGTGACTTGAATTTGTACTTCAAGGAGGCACCAGCAGTGATAGAGATTCTGCAAAACACTTTTTCACCTCAATACAAGGAATTCCTCTTTATGTGTATGGACAAATGACTTTAAAGTTCAGAAGTTTTGGCCCATGTCTGGAAATCTCTGCATTTAGAGACTCTGAACACAGGGATTCTCAGCAAAGACTGAAGCACGGGTTGACCCTGTCAGAGGCACCTCCTGAGCCAAGACTGGCACCCAGGGCCCTGCTGGGACTGGAGTGACAGCCAGATGGAATGCATTAACACCTCACAGAACCATTTCCTTATGTGGTAGCACAGTTAGCAATGCGGTGTCTGTCTCTCAGTGGGGGTGTTAGCTGGAGGGCTTTCCACATGAGCTCACAGAGATGTTTCCAGAAACTTCTCCCTGACAGGGAAGAGCAAAGGAGCCATAAAACACACGCACAAAGCTCCTAATACTGGGGGTCTGAGAGTCAAGGCTTTTAGAAACAGAGGCTCGTCAAGACTATACAGGCTTGAGTCAGGATACTGGTGAGTATGTCTTGGTTCTGTCCATTTGTGAAACCATGTGGGTGCATGTTGCAGGACTCCTCCTAAGAGCCTCTACATCTGCTCTGAATTGCCGCCTGCAAATCACTTCATACCTAAGGGGGTAGTCTAAATGTGGCAGTTTATCTGACCATGTATTCTGTACTAGCTGGTATAAATATTCTCTCATGCTACCACTATCATCGTGGGACTAGCTAGATCTTACCAGCATATTTGCCTGGCCACGTTGGATCCCTAAATAATTAGACCAGAGAGAAATGCTGTTTGCCTCCAAGCAAGCAAGCATGGCTCCCTGATAACTCAAAGACAACTAAAATACAAAACTACCATGAAGTAGATGAGACTTGTGAAGGCTTAGAGAAATATTTAACTGGTACTAGTATTAGACTTTGGTACAGAGACAAGCCATCTCGGAAACCCCCTTCTCTACCCTATAAAGGCTTTTCCAGGCAGATCTTGGCTCAATACATTAGCATATAAAAGGACCTAAGGAGGTGCTGGGAGAAATTACCTGAGGGCATTTGCCCCTCCCTGCTTTCCATAATAGTGGGAGGGAGGTCTGAGTTGCAGGGGTTTAAAACTAGCCTGCTTCCTCTCTCGCACTCTCTTTTTTGGGCTCTCTCTTTGTGAGCTCGCACCCTTCTTGGGAGTCTTGTCTTTGTCTCCTCTTTACAGGGCCTGTACACGTGGTGGCCACCATTTTGGCCTACACATGGGTGGGGTTCTAGCCAGGAATCCTGAGCACAGGGTTTTCCTATTGTGGATTAGTATGCCTGAACCTGTGATAAGTAAAGCCTTTAAAAACTGCATCGGATTCCTGAGTCTTCATCCGTTCCCCACCAGCTTCGGAGGTAGAAGGGAACTCGCTTCCTGGCACTGTCTGGGACTCTGGCAGTGTTTCCCCAACAGGTGCAGGTGATACACATGCCCTCAAGTCTCAGTGGGCTTCCCTGAGCAGCCACCCACCTCTTTCTTAGGAAGATGAAACCCAGAAACATCCGGTGAGAGAAGAGGCTACCTCACCTCAAGGTTGTGTGCACTTTCTAGAATGGGCTTTTATTGGGTGCTCCTGTGTTCATGACTTGGGAAGGAGTGAAAGAAAAACTTCTCTACATTTTGATTTTACAAATGGTTACATCTGAGCATAGGCACAGGAGGTCGGCATTGCCTCTGGCATGCTCTGGGGCTGTTGATCCTTCCCACCTCTCTCTCTCTCTCTCTCTCTCTCTCTCTCTCTCTCTCTTCTTTGGGTGGGGGACTTCTTTGGGAGGGATGTGGTTTGCAGCCACAGCCTCTTACTAGGCTCTTTCTTCTCCAAGTTTTCTGTCTTACTTGTCCCAAAGCACAGCCCCCATCTACCAGTCTCTGTGGCAATACCTATAAAAATGGGCCCCAGGAAAACCACATGGTACTGCTTGACCCTGCCACTTCTCTTGCCCCTTCTGTCCTGATCTCAATCACCTACTTCCTTTTTTGTTTGGGGGGGTCACACCCAAAGGTACTAAGGATTACTCCTGACTCTGTGCTCAAAGTCCACAGGGTGCAAGGCAAACTTCCTACCTGCTATATTATAGCTCTGTACCCATTTTTAATTTTATGTTTTGTTTTGGGGCCACAAACAGCACTGTTCATGGCCAGGGGCTGGCTGAGCCTTTTACTGTTCCCCAGGAACACCATGGGCCTCTCCACATGAGGCCGAGCTGTGCAACTGTGGATCTGGATTGTCTGTCTTTGGTTGGCTGTGGTGGCTGGGAGCTCAGGGCCACACCCCACCAGCCCGGAGTCTGGGAATGGGTGGAGGGGCCCAAATCCCCGCTTCAGGAATGACTCAGGAGCTGTCCTCCAGGGTCTTACATGGAGATGATATAGGGATCATACAAGGGGTGCAGGGTATCTAAATGGGATTGGATTCCATGTAAAGCAAACACCTTAAACTGGTACTATCGCTTTAGCCCAAAGGAAGGAGATTTTGAGACTATCTGTGTAACTGGGAAGCTTTCAGAGAGGTGGTATCATTTGAACTGGGGCCCACATGAGCAATGAAGAACACTAGGTGAAGGCAAGCAAAAAGGGTTCAGAAGATACAAACAGGAAATTGACAAAAAATTCTAAAAGCCAAGGAGTAAAGGTGACATGTTTAAAATCAAGATAGGGGGCGGAGTAATAGCCCAGAGAGTAGGGCGTTTTGCCTTGCATGCGGCTGGCCCATGCCGGCCTGGGTTTGATCCCCGACATCCCATATGGTCCCCTGAGCACCACCAGGAGTGATTCCTGAGAGCAGAGCCAGGATAAACCCCTGAGCATTGCGGGGTGTGACTCAAAAAAGCAAAATAAATAAATAAATAAATAAATATAAAATAAAATAAAATCAAGGTAACTAATTCCTACTAGACTGGGATATTTAGAGACCTGGATATTGGCAAGTGTTCCTGAAAAGCAGAGGATATAGGACTTGTCATTTTGAAGTCCAATCTGTCAATGTTTAGTCATATTAGATGCACTTGAGCTCTCTGCCCAGTAATTCAACTCCTGAGTATTTATTTATCTCAAGGGAAATTCTCACAAACTCCACTGCAACATCAGTGCTTGTTCTGGGGAGTTAGGGGCAACCTGTTGCATAGACAATAATGTGCAATTAAAGCTGAAACTCTAACAGGAGGGGAAGCACAAAAAACAAGCTATTGAAAATTGGCAAGGTAGTTGTATACAAAGGTGGTAGTACTTGGAAAGAGGGTAATTTTTTTCTCCAAATACCAAAAATGCTGGGACTTACGCCAAATGGCTTGTACTTAGACAGAAAGGGAATAATTAGTCAGAGTGGAAGATTGAGATGAGAATGTAAAGTATAATGTATATCATGCTCAAAGAATAGGCACAGGTGAGTTTCAGGTCTGACAATGGCATCACCATATTGTGTTTGAGGGTGTGACGGGAAGGTAGTATGTTTATACCCAGAAGTACAGTACGCAGAATTGCTATTACTGGCCATGTGATCAGAAATGACCCCCTACTGATGCTTAGGGGCTGCATAAAATGCTGGGATGAACCACAGCTGGCCAAAGCAGTTGTATATAGGCTTTATTTCCGATACTATCCCTCCAGCTGAATATTGCAATTTTTAACCTGATCACTCAAGTAGCAGTTGGATGGAAGATCTTAAAGGCAGTGAGCAGTCAAGTCCCAGGGGCCAGAGAAATCCTGGCAATGGTAGTGGAAAGTTCTCAATTTCAAGCTTTATTTTCACCTTCAGAGATGAGAACAACAACTATGAAGGTTGGTGCCTAGACCCATTTCTTCTCCTCTAGTGAGGGAAGATACCTGCCACCTTTCAGTCTAGCTCCGCTCAACCATTCTTTAGAATTACCTCAGTGCAGATAAAGAAAACCAAGTTTCCCTTTTAAAACTTCAGTTTCTTCCTCCCACCCATACCTGGTCTTGTTCACGTTCCACTTTCCAAAAGAAGAGGGAAAGAGTTGATAACTTATCCACAGGCGCTAAAAGCATTCTGAGGGAAGTCTTTCCTGCCCAGTAAAAGGCTTAATGCTAGAAAATCCATCAGTGTGATTCACCATTTTTACAAAAAGTTAAACTTAAAAAAATGAACATCTCATTGGCTGCATAATAAGCTCTTGACAGAAAATCCATCTATTGCACATAATAGCGCTCAATGTCAGGAAATAGGGGGAACTTCTCCAGCCTGGAAAAGGAAAACCTGTCGCTGATATTAATCTTAGTGCTGAAGGACTTAATGTTTTTTTTACTAAGACTAAGAAGACAGAGATACCATCTCAACATAGTGCAAATAGGTAAAAAAATATAATAATAATAATAAGGAAAAGAAATGTGACATTCATGTTACAATGTAGAACAGCAGTATGGACTACATGATCGTGAAAGGGGTCAGAATAAATCACCCCAGAGCACATCACTTTGGCATATGGACTAATTAATGTGAACACAGTTGAGAATAACAATGATAGAAAGAAGCTTTCTTGGAACTTATCTAAATGCAGAGACTTCTGATAAATGAGATCACTATCATTTCCTCTCCAGGAGTATTTTATGGGCATTAAGACAAGATAGAAGGTCAACATCACGATGAATTGACACAGACTTTATTATGTTTCCCCATATATTTACTTTCCACAATTTACTGCCCCTAGAAGCCAAAACTCAACTATCCTTTGCCTAGCTGCTTCTCCTTACTGCATTTTGTTAAAATGGTATCTGAGTCTAGCCACTTCGGTTTTCACTTTTTGTTTTGTGTAAAATTTAAGACAATATGAAATTTTGCATACCTTTCCACCTATTCATCTTTATACTTAATCAATTTAATTCATATATTTAAGTAATGCAGTATCACTTGATCACTTGAATCCCGTTATTCATCAATTTGCTTGAGCAGGCGCCAGTAACATTTCCATTGGACCCTATCACGTGCCAATGTATCCCAATGGCATCTGGTTGATTCAGGAATATGAAGAGCCTCAAACCGTTCCTTCAGGGTCTTAACAAGGAAGTCTGACCATCTTGTAGGTGGGCGACCACGTGATCACGTGGCCTCCCAATGCAGTATAATAAAGTCAAATAATAGTATTTAATTCTGGTGCAAAAATTAGGATAAAATCTCTTAAAACATATAAATGAATTTACATAGTTTCAGCATATTAGATCAATATACAAATTTCATCAAAATGTCATAAGTATAAATAAATGCAAACTTAAAAAATGTAAACTTTAAGTAAATTTTACCAAGCACAAAATAATGAAATATTAGAGAAAATAGACCATAAGGAAATACTGTTGCAAATGATAAAGCACTGAGATTAATGTTAAATAAATGAAAGATTTGTGAATCAGAAGACTTAGTATTAAAATGTCTTTTCTCACCATATATATCTATGTATTCAATGAAGTTCCAACTGAAGTTGCTGAAATCACTGTCTTTCCGTTCATCATCGATTTGCTCGAGCAGGCACCAGTAACATCTCCATATGACCTGTCTCATGCAAGTAGAGTCCAAGGGCACCTGCTTGCTCCAGGAACATAAAGAGCCTCAAACCATTCCATCAGGTCATGGGAATGAGGTCTATAATTCACTTTTGTTTTATGTAAAATTTAAGACAATGTGAAATTTTGCATACCTTTCCACCTATTCATCTTTATACTTAATCAATTTAATTCATATATTTCAGTAGTGTAGTATAATAAAGTCAAATAATAATATTTAATTCTGGTGCAAAAATTAGGATAAAATCTCTAAATTCATGAAATGAATTTAGAGATTCATTACTGATTTAGAGATACAGTTGCTGAAATGTTTATAGAAATTAGCAAGTGGATCCTAAAGCTGACATGAAAATGCAAAGCACCTTGAATCACCAATGAACTATGAGAAAGAAGAAGAAACAAGAAGGACTAACATTAACTATCTTCAACACCTATTATCAAAACAGTATGGTATTGATATAAAAATACGCAACTAGAATAATAAAGAACAATTGGGAATTTATAAATAAACTCACACACATGTGGACAACTGGTTTCTAACAAACATACAAAATTCAGTGGGAGATGTGGTAGTCTTTTGAAAAATTAATGCTGCACAAGTGAATAACCACACACAAACAAGTGAATAACCATGTATAAACAAGTGAATAACCACACACACATGCATACAAACACACAAACACAGCTCTCACACACAAATATCTCCAAGACTTTATTCCATATAGTAAAAATGAGCTAAAATGAATCATAAAATATATAAAAGAAAACATGGAATAAAACCATTGTACCCTTGAATTATCCAAAGACTTCTTAGATATGTCTAAAGTTTTATCTATAAGGGAAGAAATTAACACAACTGGATTTTATCAAAATTAAGTGTTATACTCTTTAAAAGTCACAATTAAGAAAAGTCACACTTAGAGAAAACATTTGCGGTATTTTCCACCCACTGGCAGCCTAGAGACTGAGCACTGAATGTAGGCAAAGGGATAGATACATGATAACCTTTAAATATATGTATTGCAAGCCACAATGTGTAAGTGAAAGAAGTGAGAGAGAGGGAGAGAAGTAGAGGGAGAGAGGTAGAGAGAAAGAGAGAGAAAGAGAGAGAGAGAGAGAGAGAGAGAGAGAGAGGAGAAGAAAGTGCCTGCCATAGAGGCAGTCTGGGGGGGTGGGGAGGGAATCAGGGGACTTTGGTGGTGGGACATGGGCACTGGTGGAGGGATGGTTCTGGAACACTGTGTGACTGAAACCTAATCATGAACAGTTTTGTAATTGTATATCTCACGGTGGTATAATAAAATTTAAAACATTTTTTAAACTTTTGCCAAACATACAACTGATAAAATAATCGCACCTAGAATATATGAAGATCTCTTAACCTCCCTTTAAAAGAAAACACGCTTTACAAAGCTGGCAAAAACTCTGAACAGACGTTTCATCAAAGACTATTTAAAGTTGTCAAATAAGCACTTGAAAATATCTCCAACATTATTAATCATCAGGGAAATGCAATTTAAAGCCACAATATATGTTCTACAAACATAACAAAGCACTAAAGTTTAAAAGATTGACAACATCATATATGAAGGACACTATGATGGAAATGTAGCTCTTATTTGTTGCTAATAGGAAGATAAAAAAATACAACCATTTTTTAAGGCCGGCTGGCTAGTTTCAAAAAAAAATTAAAGTGGTACCATATGTTTTGCCCATTCTATTTCAAGGTATTTACTTAAGAGAATTTTAAAGTGTCTATAGGAAAATGTGCACATGAATATTCATAGCAGCTTTATTTTTAATAGCCTCAAACTGGAGATAAACTCAATTGCCATCAATTGATGAATGAACAATTTTGATATACCCATACATGCCATGCATGATATAGGCTCTAGCTACTATAGACAAAAAAGGTGTGATATTTAGTGACAAAGTAGTGACAAAGTGCATGATTTGCATGCATATGTGTGTGCGTACGTGTGTGTGCATGCGCAAAGAAAGAAAGAGAGAGAGGGGAAAGGGAGTGTCTACGACTTTCTTTTTACCATCTTCAGCCAACCAGGAAGTACCTGGGGAGGTTTTGGACAGAAGAAAATCTACTTTGAGCAATTCTCAGCACACATGTTATATCTAACCAGTTCCACTCATAGTCATCAAACTGTAATGAGTCCCGCTTGGTCTACACAGTGTGAGAATTAATCCCTATAACCCAGTTCCTTAGGGAGCTGTGGAACTCAGATGTCAGAGAAGAATTTCTTTTTGCAGGAAAATCAGTCCTAGCTTCTCCTCAGTTTTTTCTCTCCTCTGGTCTGCCTCTTTCCCTCATAGAAAAGCATTTCAAGGAGACAAATAGTGAGGTAAGGTTAAGTATATTATTGGAAATATGAGGGAAGAGAAACAAAATTTCACGCTCAGGAGAGGAAATGGGGTTTCTCCAGAGTACAGAGAGCCAAGTACACATACAAGCAGAACTGTGAGTGGGAGACCCTGAGGTGAAGAGCGCACACCATAAAGGAGAGAAGTTGACACCTGAGGCAGAGGTGCAGTCCTCTGGATGAAGGCAATGTGAACCTTTCCTCAGACAAGTTAATTTTATAGTTTTCCCAAAGTGCCCTCTCCCCAGCTTCTTAGGTGCTTGTCAAGCGCTGGAGCACAGAACTGCTCATGGTTCCCATTGGTAATCTAGCATGGCGTTTGAAGTCAGAGATGCTTTATTTATTTTTTTTTTTTTTTTTTTTTTGCTTTTTGGGTCGCACCTGGCGATGCTCAGGGGTTTCTCCTGGCTCTGCACTCAGGAATTACCTCTGGCGGTGCTCAGGGGACCATATGGGATACCGGGGATCGAACCCGGGCGGCTTAGGCCGGCTGCGTGCAAGGCAAACGCCCTACCCGCTGGGCTATCGCTCCGGCCCCTGAAGTCAGAGATGCTTTAAACCTGAAATTCTGAATCGTAAAAGCTTCCCAGACTCCTCAATGGCTCCTGAATTTCAAAGATCGCCCTGCATTTGGACTGGTTTGAATTCCAGAGAGCGTCTGTCCCAAAACACAGTACCAGGCTCCTTTATCTGCCTGTAACATATCTCATTTCTTCCAATTAAAAGAAATCAACATAGTTAAACATATAATACATAAACATGTTTACTTATGTATCTATATATAATTATAAGCACATATTTTATGAATAAACATATGTTTTATGCATAATTATATTTATATAATTATATGCAATTATAAAAATATATATATATTTCTGCTGATTGAAAGGAGTCAGATAAAATGAATACTTACTTTATGAATTGCATATATAGAGTGTTCAAGAAAATGAAGAGTTTTCCCTCAATGCAGTGACTGAAAAGATATCAGTGGTTATCTGCAGTGAGCATGATAGGTGAAAAATAAATAGGGACAGATATTCACCCCCAAACATACACACACACACACACACACACACACACAAAACTTTTGTGAATTATAGATACATTCATTATCTCGATTGCAGGCTTCACAAATATTACTTTTTTATAATTATTTATTTTAAACGTAAGTAGTGTGTCATGTCAATTACAACCACGACATAAATGTTCAAAATAAATTATGAAGTTTTGAAAATGGAAATGCAATGCTCAGAGAGTACAAGGAAAGACCAAGAGATTCTGTGTAATGAAAATCGAGAGAAATAGAGAAGTAAAATAATTTAATTGAAAATAAGAGTGACTTTGTGAATAGATCTGGGGCCTGAGTGATAGTCCAGTTGGAAGGGCATTTGCCTTGCATGTGGCCAACCCAAGTTTGATTCCTGGCATCCCATATGGTCCCCACAAGCATTGCCAGGAGTCATTTCTGAGTGCAGAGCCAGAAGTAGCCCCTGAGCATCTCAGGTATGAACCAAAAGGCAAAATAAAATAAAATAAAATAAAATAAATAAATTCAACAAAATTTTCTCTCTCATTGCACTGTTCAACTCCTTATAAAGGCAATTATAGCAAATTATCAATAAATGTTAAACAATATTTGTAAAACATCCAAAGTAATAGTTTATAATTTAAGGACATAGAATAATTTACAACAGGGAAAAGGGTCAAAATTAGAGGTAGGATTTCTGCAGGAGGTGCTACTTGATCAAAGAAACCAAGGATGTAATGTTCTATTGTAATATGAGGTTCAGTACTCAAATGTGCTAATTCACACTGCAAATGGAGAGGTTTCATTATTTTGACTTAAGGCAATTGCATATAATCACAGTATGATTTTATTAAGGAAAGTCATGAAATAGAAACTTATTATTCAAGTAGCAGGGAAAGTGGGGTGGGAAAGCTTATTCAAGAGGAAAGTGGGGAGCCCAGCAAGCTGATAGACATCAGTGGAGGCCCACAGATTTTATTTGTAACTCCCCACTCACAGTTATTTGTAACTTCCCACCAACCCTCACTAAGTTTTGGATCAAGACCACTGGTGTGAAAATCAGAGCTATCTCAAGTGAGCCCATTCTAATGCCCAAATTCAACATACATATTCCATAGGTGTGTTAATAAGATAAATTAGACTAAGACTAATCTATACTGAGTCAGTCACGCAGTCAATTTTAATCTGCTTTAGCCTTTCACATGTTTGTTTATAGCATCTCTGCAAATAAGAAGTTGCTTTTGATTGAGACCATAAGTCATTATATTTCCTCCCCTTTTTCACCAGTGGGGTTCAATACGACATCAGTACACATACTTCTATGTGTTAGGATCATGGCAATATCTCTAAGTGTGGCAGCAATGAATGAAATGTTCATCACTGTGTCACTGTATCACTGTCTTCCTATTCAGCATCAATTTGCTTGAGTGAGCACCAGTAACATCTCCATTTGTTCTGTCTCATGCTAGTAGAGCCCAAGGGCATTTGCTTGCTCCAGGAACATAAAGAGCCTCAAACCATTCCATCAGGTCATGGGAATGAGGTCTATAATTGTTACTGGTCTTTGATATATCAAATACACACAGGTAGCTTGCCAGACTCTGCCATGCGGGTGGCATACTATTGTAGTCACCTCTAAATCCAGCATTTATTGATGAACCGCTGGCCGCTTGTGGCTGTGTGAGCCAGGCTGTGATCAGTTCTTCTGCTGGGTGGAGTTCTAAGGAGAGGGAGTCTGGATGTGGAAAATGGCAGCCCTCATGGAGTGGGGGTGTTGATGGGCTTCTTGCGAGGCTCACGCACATCATGAGCGGCTGGGCACAGGAGAGGCCAGTAGCAGCTCTGGCCCATGTCTCTGAGTCTCTGGTTCAGCATACCTGAAAAAACTGCGGCAGGGTGGGTCTCGATGAGCCGGGCTGTGATAGGCTCTTCTGCTGGGTGGAGTTCTGATGAGAGGGAAGTCTGGATGTGGAAAATGGCGGCCCTAATGCAGTGGTCATCTGGTTCATCTGGTCATCAGCCAGTGGTCATCTGGTCATCAGCCAGTGGTTGTCTGGCTTCTTGCGAGGCTCTGTTGGGGTGGCGGGCCAAGGCTAGAACCAGCCATCCCTCCTGGGCGCCTCCTGAGCGGCTGGACATAGAGAGAGCCGGTAGCAGCTCTGGCCCCTGTCTGTGAGTCTCTCATGAACATGAAATGTTCACGTCTCTGGGATCTGTTTGCACACATGCGCTCTCTGACACATTCAGCATATTCTATTTTTATACTTTCTCTCACCAGCCTAGCCCTCTTTTCCATCATCATCAAAGAATTATGTGCCTTCAATGAGTGCTAAAGCTACTAAGTCATGGAATTTTAGATTTCTCAGGGACCTCAGAGGTCAGCTGATTCAACTTCCTTTTTTTTAAGCAACTGAATTATATTTTAAAAGCAGCCAAGCAAAAAAGGAAAGACATGAAAGTAGGAGTCAGAATTTGTGACTTGACAGTGACCCTTAGCAAACCTTGAACTTTCCGGGACTCCAAAGGCCTCATATGCAAAACAAAGGCTAACTTATTGCCATAGGACAGGGAGCTGTCCCTGACTTCTCATCTCCCTCTCCAAGGTGAGAGACTGAATTATTCTACATTTAAAAAAAATGAATCACAGTGAGATACACAATTACAAAGATATTCAGGATCAGGTTTCAGTCATACAATGTTCCAACACCATCCCTCCATCAGTGCACATTTCCAACCATCAATGTCTGTGGTATCATCATCCCTCCTGCCGCCAGCACCCACTAACCTGCCACTATGGAAGCCACTTCTCTTTGTCTCTCTCTTTCTCTCTGTCTATCTGTCTGTCTCTCTTTTTTTTAGGCATTGTTGTTTGCGATACAGATATTGAGAGGCTGCCTCATGTTTGGTCCTTTGCCCATTTTTAGCATGCATCTCCCATCTGGAGTGATCACTTCCAATCACCATTAACTATCCCAACTCCCTCTACCCCAGCACTTGAGGCAGGTTTCCAACCATGGAACAATCCTCCTGACCCTTCTTGTTTCTACTATTCTTGTATATTAGTCTCATACTATGACCTCAGGAGCTTCAGAACTCATGAGCTCATGAGTTGTAACAATCAACCAAAAAAAGAATCTATAAAATAAAGATATACATAGTGGTCAGAGAGATAGTATATCAGCAGGCTGCTGACCAGAGTTGACCCAGCACCCATAGGTCCCCCAGTACTGTAGGGAGCAATCCCTGAGCAAAGAGTCAGGTGTAAGCCCTGAATAACACTGAGTGTGAACCAAAACCCAAAAATAAATAAACAAGCTGCACATAATTGGAAAAGTCCTGAGATTTCTAGAATTCCATCAGTCAGATTCTACATATGAATCTGGAGTGTCTTTAAGCATGTCCAAGCACTCATGTTATTACTAACTTCTTAGGCTATAACTTTTCATATATATTATCATCCCTTGCCATGTGGTGAGTTGGGCCAAAAGCTACTTTCCAGTCCCCTCTTTTACCCTCCCACTGCTAGATGTTTTTCTACCTCCCTCATAGTCCAACAACTGAGGTGGCCAATTTGTAGTGTGTCAGTCTCATATACCCCTAGGTTACCCAGAGATCAAAGGTGTCTGGAATGTGACTCAGGTCACATTCCAGACCTTCTCCTGACCCAAACTCTGCATTTGTAGAAGCATGCCTTGAGGAAAACCTAAATTTCTCCTGCTCCAGCCTTTGTGTTCCTCCTTGGCTTGGAGAAATAAATAGGTTTTTTTTTTTTTTAAATTCAGCTCTACCACTTTAGAGTTTTTTGCATCACAAAGCAAAACCCCAGCAGCCATGGGAATTATATTGTTGACATAATCATGCTGAACTACTTAGATTCATGAGATGTGGTCATCCAGAGACTCAGAGACTGCTACCGGCTGTCCCTGTGCCCAGCTGATCATGAGGTGCCCAGGAGGGAAGGCGGGTTTAGCCCTGGCCCACCAATCCCAGCAGAGCCTCACAAGAGGCCAGAGGAATCCCCACACCATAAGGGCCACCATTTTCTTTTTTTTTTCTTTAATTTTTTTATTATACCACCGTGAAACATACAATTACAAAGGGGTTCATAATTGGTTCTTGGTAATACAGTATTCCAGCACCCATCCCTCCACCAGTGCCCCATTTCCATCACCAATGTACCCCCCCCCTCCCGTCCCCCAGGCCGCCTTAATAGCAGGTACCCCAGTTTCTTCTCTTTCTCTCTCTATCTCTCTCTCTGTTTCTGGATCTCTCTCCCTCTTATTTTACACATTGTGGCTAGCCCTGCAGATATTTAGAGTTTATCACTTAAGTCTCTTTGTGTATATTCAGTGGTGAGTTTAAATCTGCCATTACCATTTCCCATATTTATTAAAACACTGGTATCTATTTATATCCTATTAATGAATGCAGTCATTCTATATCTGTCCTTTTCCTTCTGACTAACTTCACTCAGCATGATAGACTCCATGTCCATCCATTTGCAGGTAAATTTCATAATTTCATCCTTTCTGACAGCCGCATAGTATTCCATAGTGTAGATGAACCACAGTTTCTTTAGCCAGTCCTCTGTTCTCGGGCTTTTAGGTTGTTTCCAGATTCTAGATATAGTGAATAGCGCAGAGATGAATAAAGAAGTACAGATAGTGTTTCTGCTCTGTGTTTTTTGGTCTCTAGGTATATTCCCAGGAGTGCTATTGCTGGATCAAATGGGAGCTCAATATCTAGCTTTCGGAGGAATGCCCATATTGTTTTCCAAAAGGGCTGGACCAGTCGGCACTCCCACCAGCAGTGGATGAGAGTCCCTTTTCCCCACATCCACGCCAGCACCGGTTGTTCTTGCTGTTTTGGATGTGTGCCAGTCTCTGTGGGGTGAGATGGTACCTCATTGTTGTTTTGATTTGCATCTCCCTGATGATTAAAGATGAAGAGCACTTTTTCATATGCCTTTTGGCCATTCGAATTTCTTCTTTTTGGAAGCTTCTGTTCATTTCTTCTCCCCATTTTTTGATGGGGTTGGCTGTTTTCTTCTTGTGGAGTGCTACCAGTGCCTGATATATCCTGGATATTAACCCCTTGTCAGATGGGTATTGGATGAATATCTTTTCCCACTCTGTGGATTGTCTTTGTATCTTGGTCACCGTTTCTTTTGAGGTGCAGAAGCTTTTCAGTTTTATATAATCCCATTTGTTTATCATTGCTTCCATTTGCTTGGTCAGTGGTGTGTCGTCTTTAAAGATACTTTTCGTTTCGATGTCGTAGAGCGTTTCTCTTATGTTTTCTTCGATGTACCTTATAGATTCATGTCTGATATCGAGATCTAGAATCCATTTTGATCTGACTTTTGTGCATGGCGTTAGAAGGAGGTCTAAGTTCATTTTTTTACACGTAGCTGCCCAGTTTTCCCAGCACCATTTGTTGAAGAGGCTTTCTTTGCTCCACTTAATATTTTTTGCTCCTTTACCGAAGATTAAGTGGTTGTATATTTGTGAGTGCGTTTCAGGATACTCAGTTCTATTCCATAGGTCTACGGGTGAGTGCGTTTCAGGATACTCAGTTCTATTCCATAGGTCTAGGGGGCCACCATTTTCAACATTCGGACTCCACAGCTCATCAGAGCTCCACCCAGCAGAAAAGCTGATCTTTCCCCGTTGGTTCATGAATACATGCACGAGATGAGAGGCTACCACAAGAGTATGCCACCCGCACTGCAGAGCCTGGCAAGCTATTCATGTTGCATTTGATATGTCAAAAAGAAGTAGCAATTATAGACCTCTTTCCCATGAGCTGAAGGAATGGTTTGAGGCTCTTCATGTTCCTGGAGCGAACAGTTGCCCTTGAGCTACACTAGCATGTAACAGGATGTATGAAGATGTTACTGGTGCCCGCTTGAGCAAATCAATGAACAACAGGAAGACAAGTGATGCAAGTGATACAAGTGGTCATCAAAAGCTGGTAGTCTTGTCCTCACTACCTCCATCTGCTACTGATTATGAATTTTAGAATTTAGAATTCTATTTAAAGGAAGTTGGAAGGTGAGAGAGAAAGTGCCCATATTTCTGTAACTCAGCCCTGAAAAGTTTCACATCTCCTAAGAAAAATGTTCCCCTCCCCCTCTTGCATAACTGAAGACATCCAGGGGTTATTTAAGGTATTGAGGGGGCTGCCTGCCTGAGATACAAGAAAATACACTCCTGGGTCTTGCCATAAATACACTCTCTAACCTCCCCACCTCTTCTCTTGTGTTGTTTCCAAATAAACTCTGTGGTTGAAATAACCCAGTGCTTTTCTGAGAACCCACAATAGGTCTCTGATAGAATATTAAATTAATTCTTACTGTTCATGATAATTGCTCTAAAGTTTCATGCTATTATTGTAGGCAGAGAGATGGGGTCCCCAAAAGTGAATATTAGGAAAAGCACTTTCTAGAGTCTAACCCAGACCATAGCATAAAGATGTTTGTGATACAAAACCTAATCCAAGAGCAGTAAAACCTCTGAGATACTGAACTCCAGGCCCAGAGGCACTACAACTAGACAAAAGCCATGCTAATAACATCTAAGGAGGAGCTTGAGATATACAGTACAGCTTTGCAATGAATCAAACCTGGGGTTTGATCCCCAGGAATGTTTATGATCCACTAAACACCACCAGGTATGATCCCTGAGCATAGAGCCAGGAGTAAGCCCAGAACATAGCCAGTTGTGGACCAAATCAATACACATCATATCAAAGGAGGCAAATGGTTTCAACCTCTCCCCATGGACAACTCTATAACAATAGATTTGGCCCAAGTCAAAATTAGGGTGGCAATTTGGGAAAACTCTATACATATTAAGTTGGCAGAGGAAAAGATAAGCATTTCCCCATTGTGGGGAAGCAGACTGACTCTCTGCCTGAAGTGTGTGCTCTTAGTACTTCATGGAGCCTATTTTCCGCACAGGGATTCATCCACAGCTCTGCTTAGGACCCATACTTCACTCTCTCCACTCTGGCCAAATCTGCTCTCTCTCTAATGCAAAACTTGCTTTCCCCTCCTTTCCCAAGCAGACTTACCTTACTTCACTGTTCATCTCCTTCCTGACATTCTGTTCTTCATGAGTAAGTAAAGTTCCTTGAAAACCTGGATAGAATATTGGACTGACTTTTACTTCCTGTCCAGGCCCATTCCTTCCTCTGCCTGAGTTCCTCAGCAACCCATGAAATCAGGAGACAGGAACTATTTCCCATACTGGGCAGATACTTGTGACTCAGGTGCAGTTTGACAACTGCCATGTGGAATCAGTGAGACATAAGGTTGTTCTGAGTTGCTCAGAGCAGGCATTCATCAGTCCTAAACTTCCCCAGGTGACAAAGTGCATAAAGAGAAAATGATTTGATTCCTTTCTCACAGTCAAATAATTGAATACCGAACCACTGCTTTTCAAACATTCAGATTGTATACTGGGGTGGCCTCTGGCCCCAATCATTTATCAACTGAAAAGTGTTCCCTTTATCTGCATTTCTGTTTAAACACCCCCTTCCTTCATATATTTGCAGTGTTGGAGGAGGACACACCCTGATGAACTCTGGATCTCTGCAGGCCCAGAACATTTGAATTTATGAAAAGTTTTTTGTATTTTGTCTTAAGGATCTTCTGCAGACCGCTATGGAGAGAAAAGGATCTTGTGGGCGCTTTTGGACAAATACAACTAGCTGCAGAATGTTCATGGTCAAAAAAAATTATATGCTGTTAAGCATGTATTTAATCCTGAGCTGCTTTTGTGCTCAGGTCTGTTGGCCCCTCCCCAAGGTACCTTGCTAGGGAGCTTTGAGAAGCAGGAACTTGGCCTTGGAAAATTAGCATTTGTTTAGATCTGGGCTAGGTGTGTTTGCCTGGAAATTTGCATTTGAATGCTGGGGCTTTTGTCTCTGCTGAGACCCTTACATCTGGGTTGGGCCTGGGGCTTTGGCACCCTTTTGGAGAAGAAGAACTTCCTCTTCGAAGAAGAATCTCCATCTTGGGTTTGATTCTGACCTGGGTCTAGCCCAGGAATTGAAATATGGTCTGGGTCCAGTCAGGAATTAGAACTTTGGGGTTCTCCTGACCTTGGATTGTATTAGCAGAACTTGTGTAATTATTGATGATAAGTAAAAGTCTTTGGAATTGTGCTGAACTTGTGAATCTGTCCATCAGTCATGGGCCTTTCAAGGTAAAAGGGAATTCCTTCCCTTCCTTATTGCCAGAACTCCAGCAGATTGATTGCAATTGCACAGTACTTAAACTCATCCCTGAACCAAAACTTACAAATCACAGCCTTTCCGTGCCTTTGGACAGAGCACAGCATTTCAGCACCATGCCAGTGTCCACGTTAAGCAGCAAATCACCAAGAAAAACCACCAACATGAAAGGGAGAAATTCTTAAAAAAAGACCCCAGAGAGAACAGTTGTTTCAAGGAGAGCAAGAAAAGCAGAATATCTCCTTACTTATTTTCCAGCTGAGCATGACTCAAGTTTTTCATCATTCCAGATATGACTATGGGTGAACCTAAAAGTATTATGGATCCTAACTGGGGAGGTACAAATTCATTTTGATGCAGGTGGGCTCCATGGGTGGCTTATGTGAGGCGGAAGGGGAGAGAGATTGTTACTTTCTCCCCAGCCACCACTGCTGCCTGGGATGCGCTGGACAGGCTAAGGACTAATAAAGTCTGTGATGAGCCCCTGCATGGCATGGGCCTGAGCCCCACTAGCCCCACAAGGTGGCCGTCAAGCCACACCTGATGTCTGCTTGATCTCTAGGCATGGGAGTTGATCCCCACCACCCCAGATTTCTGGGGAGCCACGGATGCAGGCTGGAGCGAGGAATTGCTCTTTTCAGGAAAGGAAAGTCAGTCCTAGAATTACCCAGGGTGAATTTTCAGGAGTAGACGAGCAGTGAAGCAAATTTTATTATGGAGGTTTTTTTTTTTAATTTTTTTTATTATACCACCGTGAAACACACAATTACAAAGGTGTTCATAATTGGTTCTTGGTAATACAGTATTCCAGCACCCATCCCTCCACCAGTGCCCCATTTCCACCACCAATGTACCCCTCCCCATCCCGTCCCCCACCCGACTTAATAGCGGGTACCCCAGTTTCCTCTCTTTCTCTCTCTATCTCTCTCACTGTCTCTGCATCTCTCTCCTCTTATTTTACACATTATGGCTAGCCCTGCAGATATTAGAGTTTATCACTTAAGTCTCTTTGTGTATATTCAGTGGTGAGTTTTAATCTGCCATTACCATTTCCCCATATTTATTAAAACACTGGTATCTATATCCTATTAATGAATGCAGTCATTCTATATCTGTCCTTTTCCTTCTGACTAATTTCACTCAGCATGATAGACTCCATGTCCATCCATTTGCAGGAAATTTCATAATTTCATCCTTTCTGACAGCCGCATAGTATTCTATAGTATTATGGAGGTTTTTAGGAAGGGGGAGGAAGAGAAAAAGTGAGAATAACATGCTCAAGGGAGAACCCGGCTGCTGCAAAGGTGGAGAGTTAGCCCCGACTGATTTCCAAAGGGGGCTTTTATTCTCTTGGGCTGGAATGTTCTGGAATTTTCTGCTGGGTCATCCAAGGTTGATGGGGTGTTAAGGACTGGGCAGAAGAAGGTGAATCCAGCTTCCTCAGGGTCTATTGTTGAGTGGGTCTATTGTTGGTAAATAGGTCTTATCAAGTCTTGGTTCCTGGTTCCAAAAGGTGGCAGCCCTATGGTGACAGTTCACTGCCAGGTGTGGGGGAGGGGTTTGTCTGCCTGTCTACATCAAATCCCCTCGAGAGTTTACTCCCTTAAATCTTTAAGGGAAAACTGGTCTGAAGGTCTGTCTTCTGTATTTGCTTCCTACTGACAAAAGGTGCTTGTAGTGAGCAAGGGGCCAATTTTCAAATCTTTGAAAAAGTAGCCACGAATCATGAGGATCGCTGCATGTCTAGATGCTCAATGGCTACTTATCTCTCCTCTGGGGTCCATTGCTTGGATTCTGGAAATTACACTTTTCAGACTTTCTTGTCAGTTGGATTTTATGTTGAGTCATCTAATGAACAAAAATCAGTTCTGATGTGGGAAGGTGGGCAAAACGCAGAAGCAATTATGGGTCTGTAAGGGTTGGCCACCCGATGGGGTGACTGATGGGAGCCTTGGAACGCCGCACCTACCAAGGAAAACTCTGAGAGACCAAGTCCTATGCAAAAAGCAAGGGTTTTATTAATAAGCGAGTATACTCGGGCTCATAGCGTGACCCCAAACGGTCAGTGGCTAAGAGCCCCCAGCCCTTCCAGGGACGATCTTTTAAGGAATAATTCCCGTGCTACAGAAAAGCCCGCGCATAACTATCCAATAGGTTTAAAATATTACATCAAGGTCTCGGGCGCAGGCAGCCAATCACTCTGCACCAGGTAACCATCACCCACCAATCTGAGTGTGCCTAATACTTCTTTCCATATTTGGCACGGCATGGGCCCAGTCACCTACCATACCAAATACAGAGGGGGACATCAGACGCAACCTCTCGGGAATGTTTGCCTTATAGCCCTCCCTGGAATTATTTGCTTAAGGCCCTTCCTGCTGTGCTCTTGTCTTGTCCAGCCATCATTTTATCAGTTACTTTCAGTTGAGCCATCATTTTATCAGTTACCTCCATTTTATCAGTTACCTCTGGTTCCTGTCTTTGTGTTCTGTGGGCGGGGGCCATTCTTTCAGGTCGTGTGCATGATACATTCTGGTGTTTTACCTTTATTCTGTTATGAGTTATATGTCTTATGGGACAGTTTCTTTTTTTTCTTTTTTTTTTTTGCGGGGAAGAACACCTGGTGGTGCTCTGGGGTTGCTCCTGGCACTGCACTGAGGAATTACTCCTGGTGGTGCATGAGGGGTCATATGGGATGCCAGAGATCAAATCCAGGTAAGTAGTGTACAAGGCAAGCACCTAAATTGCTGTACTATGGCTCCAGCTCCTTGGGGGCAGTTTCTTATTAATCATTACACTGCTTGATTTCCCGAAATCATTGATGATTTTCTCAGATATTTGCCCTTCAATATGCCCTCTACATATTCCTGAATCAACCAGATGCCATTGGGCTACATTGGCACGTGATAGGGTCCAATGGAAATGTTACTGGCGCCTGCTTGAGCAAATCGACGAATAACGGAATTCAAGTGATCAAGTGATCAAGTGATTTGCCCTCCACTCCCAGTTCTATGAGCAGCTGGAATAAAATGGTTTAAAAGAAAAACATGTATATTTACTCTTTGTCTCCATTTCTCTCATGGAGTTCCTGAAGCCCTTGTAAATTCCTAATGATAAGAAAATTAGACAAACTGGAAAGATAGTACAGTGGGTAGGACACTTGACTTGCAAGCAGCCAACCAGGGTTCATTGCCTGATGCCTGATATGATTCCTGAGTTCCTCCAGGAGTGATCCTTGAACACACAGCCAGGAGTAATCTCTGAAAACAGCCAGTATAATCCCCTGTTATTCCCCAAAGAGAACAATAGGAACACTTTTGATCTAATGAGTGGCCTCTGGGGGTATCACTGTCTTCCCATTCATCATCAATTTGCTCGAGCAGACACCAGTAACAACTCCATATGTCCTGTCTCATGCAAGTAGAGTCCAAGCAAGGGCACCTGCTTACTCCAGGAACATAAAGAGCCCCAAACCATTCCATCAGGTCATGGGAATGAGGTCTATAATTGTTACTGGTAACTGGCATATCAAAATCGACATGGGTAGCTTGCCAGGCTCTGCTATGTGGGTAGCATACTCTTGTAGTCATCTCAAAATCCAGCATTTATTGATGAACCGCGTGGCTGCAAGCAGCCGCACGAGCCGGGCTGTGATAGGCTGGTCTGCTGGGTGGAGTTCTGATGAGGGAGAAGTCCAGATGCAGAAAATGGAGGTCCTCATGGAGTGGGGGTGCGTCTGGCTTGTTGTGAGGCTCTGCTAGGGTGGTGGGCCAGGGCTAGAACCTGCCATCCCTCCCGGGCACCTAATGAGCGGCTGGGCACAGTGAGAGCCAGTAGCAGCTCTGCCCCATATCTGTATGGTTTTATTGTAATTGAGGAAAATGTGAATTACAGTAATATGAGCATAAAATTCAATTGGCAGTAAAATGGGGAGCTTTATAAGTCACCTGATGAACTTGGGTGACTGGCATATGGACAGGTGTTTGGTACTGAGATGCAGAGAATTCTTGGCAGTGTTTTTCACTGTGAGGAGAAGACCAGTCCCTAAGTGGACATTCACAATGTTTTTTTTGCCAAAATCTGGAGAAGACATCAAGATGATGAGAATAGAGCTTAGAAGGATATTCAAAATGGCTCAATTCAGTGCTAATAGATGTACCAAGTTTACAGGAATAATAGCAGAATCACCTGTTTATTTTAATTTTAGGTTATTTTTGGCTACCTCCAATTGTGCCTAGGGTTTACTCCCTGACTGTTCAGATATCACTCCTGGCAGTGCTGGTGAACAGTGTGCAGTTCTGGGGATTGAATCCTGGTTGGCCATTTGCAAGGTTAGCACCTTATCTGCTGTACTACTTTTCCAGCCCATAATTTTAATTGGGGATAAGGGAAGAGCTCTTGACACAGTCTGGTATTGGGTTTCTTGCCTTAGACATGTCTGTCAGTGTTTTTGTGAGAACTTTATTGATTTTTTCAATTGAAGACTTAAGTTGTTCTGATTGGTCTCAATGGTGCCAAAGTCTAGATCCAAAGGATCATAATAGTCTAATAGCATAATAGCATGCAGAACAAGATATGATTCTAGGGACTAACTTTTGCTTCCTACCATAAAGAAAGCTTGTAAGATATTTTTCACTTATTCCTCCCAAGGTAGAACCAACCATGGGGTTCCTGGTAGCATGAGAACATAGTAGTAGTTCCTGGACAATTAGAAATTCAGTAGGAAAGAAGAGGCAGAATCTTTAATGAATTACACAGGACAAAACAACTAGAATATCAGGTAGGAAAAGGTCTCGGTAAGCTATGTTCGTTCCTTAGTTTGGTGCATAAGTTTGGACTAACCTGGAAGGTAGGGGAAAGATTTAACTTCCCTTCCTCTAGTTCTACCTGGGCAACACGTGGACATTCTGCCAGGTGTGCTGGCCTGATGCCCACCCCAGCCTCTACCTATGGGTTCACCTGAAAACAAGGACAATGAGGCCCTGTGACCTGTAGAAGCACAGTTGCAAACACATCTCTGTGAGTATTAGCTGCCACCCATTTCCCCAAATATCACTAAATAATCATCAATTAAGTATATTTTCCTATAGTGTGACATAAAAGAGAATGGCAACTCCCCAGACAGATGGCCATTTTATTAATTCTTCAAATTATGCTTTCTTGACATTCTCATCATATTCACAAAAGTTGTGAATTCACAAAGTCAGTGTGTGAGCCAGAAGCCCCCGTTCCTTCACATTAGGAAAAATAGGTTATTTTACTTGTTGTTAGTTCCCCTGTGGTTTGCCTATGCCCAAGGGCTTTACTGTCCCAAATGGTTAATAGGCTTCCAAGACTACTGAAATTAATGAGTGTTCAATAGGATTTAAAATATAGTTTCTTAATTGCATTGGGCACATTTTAAGTGACTTGTACCAGTCAGTATAGATACATCATGTTCACAACAACACAAAAAGAGTCACTGCATGGTGCACTCTAGAAGATCACAGAAAATATCTCTATGGGAGCAGCTTGCTCATTTTAAGGTCATAGCACTTGTGACTCAATCCTGGGTTCAATTTGTAACTCTTGACCCATTCCTATGAACTGTGTGACCATGATTAAATTGCTCTCCTTCTCTGGGCTTT
>JAJIBD010005045.1:0-20896 GCA_021461705.1 Cryptotis parvus | reverse complement strand
CAAAGGCAACCACAAAGTTATCAATTTTTTCTTAGGATTGGTTCTGGTACATAGAAACTGGAATTCATCCTCCTTTCCTCCCTTTTCCCTCCCTCCCTCCCTCCCTCCTTCTCCTTCCTTCCTTCCTACCTTCTTTCCTTCCTTCCCTCCTTCCTTCGTTCCTCCATTCCTTCCCTTCCTTCGTTCCTCCGTTCCTTCTTTCCTTCATTCCCTTTCTTCCTTCCTTCCTTCCCTTTTTTCCTTCTTTCCTTCCTTCCTTCATTCCTTCTTCCCTCTTTCCCTACGCATTTGTTACAAACAGAAATAGAATTAAATTGAGATAAATAAAATTTTTCAGTTTTGCCAAATAGATTTAAGAAGATAGTGGCCCAATTTTACCAGTGCCTACCAAAGGCAGCGATTCTACAGTATGTAATAGTGTTTAATAATTTTATTGTAAATTTAGTTGCTAGCCCAGTCAAACAAATAAAATTACAAATATGATTTCTGAGCACCAACTCACTAACTGGAGCCTTATTTTAATTATTTGTTAGTTTTTTAGGTTTTATTATGTTTTTCATCTTTTAGTAAGTTGTGAATTTAATTTTTGAAGGAGAGTTAGAGAATGTTTAAGATTTTTACTACATGCTATTCAACCCACTTTGATAGATTATAAACCAACACTGAAGCATAACAAGATTTATAGTCGATAACTATTCTTTGCAGTTAACAGTTTAAGAACAAACTTAATTTTATATACAATAATAATCTTTAATTATATATAGTAGTTGCTTTAGCAACAGAACTATAACATGGCTACCTTGAGACACTTTTGTGTGTGTGGAAATTTACTTGTACACTAAGCATGGTTTTTGACAGTACAATCAATGTAGAAATACTAGCTCAAATTCAGCAGATATGTTTGATTTTTCATATAATCCCAAACTCTTGTGTGAAAGTTTAGTTTGTGTCCATGTGTGGATTTCTAAGCAAAAAGTTTACAAGGCGTGGATTCTAAACTTAGGGGTTTTTTCATACCTTACAAAATTTTCTGTGTGGATAAGGTTATTCAACATTATATTTGAGATTTTAAAATGTAACCGTCTCATTTATACTCTGCTTCCCTGACATTTCCTGTCTCCCCAACTCCCACACCATTTTTCAAATACATCTGTACCTACCAATTTTTTTCCTCTGGAATTACATGCATAAATATTTTCAAATGAAGATTAAAAAAATGTCAAAATAACAATTAAAAAATTCTTTCAAAACCATGCATAAGATACTGTGGAGTGACCCATTAACAGTGTTTAAGACACATATGCTGCAGCTGACTGATGGTTTCAGTTAGGGTGCGAGCGTGCAGAGACACCTTTTTTTGCACTTATGTACATAGTCCATGATGATAGCAGTCCTTGGAGCTTTTTAGTGTAGTAAGTCTGTGATAATAGTGGAAATGTTAGTAAGAGTTATTTCTAAGACTTTGAGAAGGAGGGAGTTTTTGCTCTGACCTAAGCATGTTTTTGCTTTTGCTGTATGGAGGTTCTCTAGTTTACTGGAACTTACCAAAAAGAAAAAGACTTGTGGAAATAGGTAACTGGTGAATTTCAGTTAACATCACTGACAACGAATAAAAATACTTCACCTTTTAGCAAGAACACTATAATAAACTGCTTTTGAAACTAATTCTTAGAACATATACAAACACATGCACACACACAAACACATAACACACACACACATACACACACACCCCAGACAGGTTTCTTGCTGAGGTTTTCTTTTTTGCAGTGAGTGCAAGAAAGGTATTTCCATTGTGACCAAATTAACTATCACTTTTCTCCCCAAATTATCAATTGATAGAGATCAGTTATGTCTATAAATATTTAAGGCAACCCCAATTTTCAGTGCTCACCATCTTTCCCCTTTAAAATCAAGAATCTAAAAACCAAATTGGCAACCTTTAAAAGGTTTATAGCCCTGAGTATTGCGAGTGTGACCCAAAAAGGCAAAAAACATTTTTTGTCCAATGAGGTCATTTGATTACCTTTCATAGAGGAAAAAATGTTCCTAACACACCCTTATAAAACTTATTTACCTTATGCTTGTTCAACAAAAAGCTGTTTGCTGACTTACCATTACCACAAAGTAAGTGCTTCATATGCCATTTCAGCCTCCTACAGTTAACTCAACAAATGGGGACCAGTCCGTTATCACACATATGTGAAGGCTGGAAAAAGAACATTTTGGTCAGGCCACTGTCAGATCACCTCCACCAGTTTCATCGCCCATGTCACTTACAGATCACCATTTAACTTTCTATTGTCTCCAGGCAGTGAGACCTTGGAAAAGTTTAAGGTTTAAGGTCTTTATTTATCAGAACAGATAAATAGAGTTTGTGTTATCTTGGGATGTCTGCCCCTTTCCCTGGAGGAGTCCATCCTAGGATTGGAGGGAGTTAGTTTTTGTTTGCTACCCTTTTTTGATAGTTGTCACTTACCAAGGCAGGAAAATAGACCAAAGCCAGAAAGCATTTCAAGCCCTTATAGCTGTCCAGTAACTCAGGGCCTGCTTGTTCCAAATTTTATTTTGTATCTATCACCTTCAATCCATAGTCACTTAGAGTCCACCATGCAACTAACAACCAGACCAACATTTCCATTGATGGCAAATGTTAATCATTCATTTCTTCTGTACTTAGAAACTCAAACTTCAGTCTTACTACCAATGTATTTTTTCCAGTTTAACCTATGTTTTTGTGTTTGTGTTTTCTGCAAATCTATGTCAGAATCTATTTTCATAAGGTCAGTAGAAATATAATAGGAATTTAAGTCAGGAAGAATCATCTCTAAAACAAAAGAATGAACCTAGAAGCATCACAGAAGACACCCATTTCGTTGATAGTTATCTTGTGCATACTGACAGCCACTGAGTCACACTCTGAAATTTAAACACAGTGGTTTATGTTAAAGAAGTAAAAATAGAGATGACGGTACAGTAGAATTTCAATAACTAGGGCCCTAAAAAGGACCTGTTATTAAGCCCAGCAAAGGATTTAGCTAAACTAGTTCATAATTTCCAATTTTGTCCTTATCTGGAAGAAAATCACCTATTAATACTCCAAAGTGAGTTTATTTCAGAGGAATTATATCTTTAAATAGAATTCATCCTCAACAGAGTATGCTAAAAAGAAAACTATATTTCACTATATAGTAAATCACAGCTATTCAGAAATTTTTTTAAAACATCTCACTAGTCATCTTTTGTATCTTTATACTTTAATTAAAAATACCTCTGTAACAAGACCTGTAAGTAACTCACTTCTAAGCAGTGATCTTTTCTCTCAAAACTACAACTTGAAGATTTTCTTTCATAGAGCTGCATGGTTTCAAAGCTTTATGTCTGTATTCAGATACTATTTGTTGATGAGAGAAACATTTTGTAACTGTGGGTTTTTTTTTTTTGTTTCTAGCAGTTGAGAGAATTCTATGACCATCAGATTATATATTCTAGGTATACCCTTTCCAAAATAAATTTTCTTCCATCACTGTGTTATTTCTTTAGTCTTGGAAAAATGAACTATTTATAGTTATGTTCTTAAATACAAAACTTCAATTAAGATTTGAAAACATCACTTCTCTTTGTGTACTCTTTTACATTTTCATCACAACAGTTCAGTATAAAGTAGCAAACAGAAGCATGTATGTTTAGTGTTTAACATGCACATTTAAATATAACTACATATGAGGGAAAATATTAACTTTGTTCAGCAATTAAGGATTTAGAAATATAAGCTCTTATGATAGTATTTTGCCTCCAAAAATGTGGTGGTTCATTCTCTCAACTGTTGTCAATAGGGCAAATACCTTGCTTAATTCTTTCTTTTTCCCCAAATTATAGTGCCATAGTGCTTGTTTATGTTTAGAAGTGTGCGTTACACAACTCATTTCAGTGTACTATATCTGTTTCTATTTTGTTCTTAATAAACTGTTAATTCCTCAGTTATGTATTTTTATGAATCCATATTACACAATAAGAGTTCAATTAAAATCTATTCATGTTCTAGTTTAACCAATTCTAGTAGTTAGAAATTCTAACATAAATTTAAATTTGTGATTTGGTTCAATGCTATAATTCATATAGAGAATAAATGTATTTCCAAACATACCTTCAGTATTTTTTAAATTATATACATAATGCATCCATTGTGTTAGATGTATTGTTTCTGTAATCTTGAAGTTACTTATGTGAGATAAATATATACACTTGTTTAAAATAACTCGTACTTTATTAAAGAAGACTAAAACTTTTGAGATACTACTTACTATTTTCTATTGTGCTTCAGAAATTCTGAAGCACTTTCTCTGACTACCTTATTAGAAGTTTGTATTTTCCAGCTCTTCATTTCAATCTTGCATCTTTATTGTAACATGTGACACCAGTGTTGTCCATTTCATTCTTTTCAAGATGGGCCTCAATGGTTTCATAACAATGGCTTTTCTATTAAAATGTTTCTCTCAGTTAAAATTAGTGTTTTCCAGCACATGACATGGGAAAGAAAGAGAAATAATTTTTATTCTTGAAGGGAAAGAATGTTCCTAGTAATCCTTTATTCTGTGGGATTTCTAAATACTTGTAAAAAAGCACTGATTGAAAGCTTCTTTGCATTGGTCATCAGTGAGTTGTTGGTTGGCAGAAAACTGAACTGCAGTGTATTTGGATGAGAGACCATGACAAAGTATTATTCATGTGTCTACTAAGATGAAAGGGGTAAGAGAAATGGGTCTCGGTAGCAGCTGAATCATACAGAGCTGTAGGTCCTTTGCCCCATGAGTACCCTGCTTTACTATTTCTAAGTGTGGATCTCATTTTGGCAAATTTGATCACTTGACTTTCAGTTTTATGATGTATTATACATATTTCTGTGAATCTGTGATATTCCAGCCCCCAAACTAGCTCAGTATATAGAAATTTACAAGAGATCTTTGACCTCTTCAGAATTCAATTTCTCTTTGAAGCTAATGAATGATAGGCAAGAACTCAGGCAAACATTACCCACCATTTTCAAAGGGAAGCTTCTTTGTATTGGCTGGAAGCAAGTTAACCCAGGGACAAAACCAGATATGAACCAAGTTTCTCAGTATGTTTCAACTCTTTGTCCAGTATCCTTTAAGCGTCTCCTTTTTCTTACCCGACATAGTGGCCTCTGTGCATTTAGATACTCCCATACTAGCAATTTATCCGACCTCTGTCTCAGGAAAAAAGTATAGATTTTTCCCTCTCAGAATTTTTCTATTGCGTATGCCAACCTATGGAGAATATCTCTAAGCAGAGATCTAAGAGATAAATCACACTATGGTGTTAAAGATGGATAATGTTAATATGTTGCCTCTCCTGGGAGTTTAGGTATTTTAAAAGTCATGTCTTTTTGTTCATCAGATAGCCACATGCCTATGTGAGGGAGATATATTCTATTGAAACAAACATTGAGGCATTAAACCACAGCATTTAAGTCCAGTCAATTTCCTGTGGATGAGTAGTATAGTTATTCACCACTTCATGAGAATAAGGGAAGACAAATGGAATTTTGTCACTGTTAGGAAAAAATGCCAATATACTAACGAACCTAGGGCTGGAGAGCTAGTACAGAGGTTAAGGCATTTGCCTTATAAGCTGCCTCCCCCAGTTCTGTCCACATATAGTTTCCTGAGTAGCACTAGGAATTATTCTGGAGCAGAGAACTATGACTAAGCTCCTGAGCACTACTAGTGTGCCCCTCCTCCCAAATAACAACCTGCAATACTTACTAGAGTGACTATACCAGTGATACACAATTCAGAATCCCCTTATGTTAATCATCCATAAAAGTAGGAAGCATGTCTCATTGATAGGTTAACACCACACATACTCTGATTCTTGACTTGATTCTACCTTGTGCTACATAAATTCTCATTTAACTGAACTCTTCCAGATTTTCCTTTCACTGTCGGCATTTTTTTTCACCCTTGGGTAGGGAAATGGTGGCAGTTTGGGAAAGTAAAAATCAAGTACTCTGGTGATTGAAAGGATAACCACTGGCATCAGGGGTGAGATTTGTGAAAGGAATAGGAAGTCTAATTCCTGACCTTGCAGATCGCCAAAGCAAATGCAAAACATTCCAAAGTAGACACAGATACCAGTATAAGAATGAAGTTCCAATCAGTCTAACCAAATATTTTAATATTATGCATGAAGTTAGTACAGTGCAGACACAGACTATCTAGGGCAAAGCAAAGAGAGGCAAGAAAAACCATACGTTTTCCAGTGGAGAAGGATATGTCTTCAAATAAATATAAAAAAAAATGACTTACTGCATGCATGTGAAAATACGAAGAAGAGATTGGCGAAAGATCATGGAGTAATGGTGGGTTCAATGCATCAAGCCGTAGTAATTGCATCTGTTTAATCAGACAATCTTTTTTGCTACTGGACTTGAGAATACAGAGGGGATCTGAGGGAGTTTCTGCCGTCAGCATGTATCTTAGAAATCATGACTACGGAAGATTGGTCAACCCATCAAGGATCAGTGCAAATCTCAAGAAAAGGGTGGAGAAGAAAAGGGTCAGGATTGAGACTTTACCTTTGATTTCATTATATGAAGAGCTGGACTTTTGTTGTTGGGGAATTGGTAGTTACAGAGACATCTGTGTTAATTATATATCTTTATATTGTAAGTGATTATTGATGTGCCTTTGTTTACTAATAAATGTGTGGATAGTTAGTTCAATGTGTCTTGTTTTTTTCTCAGATTCTACTTGGAATCACAAATTAGAAATCCACTTATATGTTTCTATAGCAGAAATGTCTTGACCCATGTGAATCCAGGCAGTCATCACACCTTGAGGCTTTAATTAAGAAATGCCATAAAAATGAGACTTTGTGCTCTTTTTATACCTCAGTTTCCCAGTTGGCACTCAGGTTCACACAGGATATCAAGTGTTTTTCATTAACTATCAGCCAGTGATAGAGACCACTACAATAAGTCTCCTTTCTCTTGATAGACACCTTCAGAGATAGAATCCTGAAGGTACTTGAGATCCTAAGAGTCAGTGTGATAGATTGTGTGTCCCTATGAGCACATAAACCATTCAGGAAAAAGTGGGCAATGATGGATATTATCCGAGATGACGATAGTCCTCATCTACATATACCGGGAACATTTTTCCATAGGAAAATTAAAGTATATGGATTCTGATATTGTTTGGTAGGAAGACTTAGGAAAAGGTGAGTCCAAGAATAGCTGTTGAGTAATGATAGAACAAGAAAACCTGAAATAGTATTTTAAACTATTCTTTCCATATTTAGTGTTATATCTTTTAGCCCAAATACACCCTTGAATTACTGCAGCAGTCATTCTACTATTGTCAAAATTGGATTTTACTTATCCCTGACAGAAAATTGTAGCCCTCAATGTCTATGGATTAAAACCTACACATTGACAAGACACTTATGCTCTACATTACCCTTACATTTGTCTACCTCCTGCTTTCTTAACCTAGATACACCACACAAATAAAAAAACACTGTTGGAAGAATAAAAAAAAATGAGATCACATTATAACCCAACAATTCTCTTCCCATATGTAGTGAAAGAAAACATTTTTCTTGGGTAAGCATTAAATCAGAATTTGATTAACAGCATAGGCAATCCACTTAGAGATTTCACAGACAGGAGGGACTCTCACCCTCTTCTATAGCTAGTGTGACAGTCAATTACATATATGTTTTCAAGATAATAACTTGCTATCAAGAGAACCTGATAAACTTTTTTATGTGTATAGTCATAATTTTCATTATTGGGTATTTACTTTATCACTTGTATATACTAGAAGGCCTGGAGATGTTTTGGGAAATTGAACTAAGATACCAAGGAGGGTTTTATTCTCCTACTGTAACTGAGAGACAGGATACTATCTCCCTTGAGTTTAGCATATTAAAGGGATTGCTCCCCTGCCACTTCAGGAAATGTTCTTGAGCTGTGAGACTAGTGAAAGGCCTATTTACCACTATATAAAAATTCATATAAATGTGAAAGAAAATTCAAAATCGGGTGCAAAAAACAGGTATAGTTGATCTTGGTATCATTTATGATGTCTTGAACAATTGCTATGCAGTAAATGGATAAAAGTTTTCTTGAGAAATCAAGAAAAAATGGGACATGCTGCAAAGTAGAAAACCTTATGTAAATAAAAGGGATTTATGTCATGAACAGGGAAATTTTACACATTTCAATTACAAGATCAATTCTCTGCCTCCTTTCCTTCCTTCCTTTTCCACCTCTGCTTCCTCCTCCTCTCACCCCTCACTATCCCCTTCCCTTCTCTCTCCCCTCTCCTCTCATCTTTCTCATCCCCCCACTCCTCTCTTTACCTTCCCCTCTCCTCTTTCTCCTGTTTCCTCTTCTGTCTCTCTCTTCCCTTTCCCTTTTTCCACCTCTCCCTCTTCTCTTCACTCCACCACTCACCCCTAGTGGAAGACTGCCCCCTAAGTGAGTACACCAAAGAGATTTGTAAATTAAGATTGCTGGGACCGCCTCCAGAGACTAACTCACCACAAAATTTGCATTTCTAGCAAGTTACCAAACAATTCTGATAATCTGGTCCACAATTTGAGAATGATTGATTGATTTGACCTTCGAACATGGTTTTCACCAAACAAATGATTCATTCATTGAGCTCTGGTGTCCAATTCTTATGTGATAATATCTGATTGGCAAAAGTCAGTTGTTTATCCTGTTAACATAAGTTGTATCCAAGAAGTTGGAGTTACACAGCACATATGAAAAGCTAACTGTTTAAGGCTGTGGGAAACTTTTCTAAGGTGGATCTATAGTCTACTCAGTGCTACAGCTTCTTTCAAAGCTTTAAGAGTTCCAGACTGAACCAACTACTTGGTTTAAGCAATTCAGTTTTCCATAGCCAATAGAGCCTATGAAAACTTAATGACCATCTGTTGTGTATTTCTAGATATTCATCTCAAAAGAAATAATAAGCTTTTATGTCCAGCCCTATAATCATAACCCTTCTTTATAAATGTGTTCTTTCTCAACTCAGTTTTCCAAATGAAACCTGGCTTCTTTTACTTCTCTCACACCTTTATTTCATCTTTGTTGTAACCAGTTTACTTAGTTGTAATCAGTCCACTTCCTTTATTCTGTACTGTACCTGATTATTTTAACTTGACACACTCCCCTCCGAGTTCACTTTTCCTCCAGTCCTTCACACAATTGTCTAAAACAGCTTCCCCTATCTGCAACTCTTGGGACAACTTGTTGAGCCTAGGGCAGAAGCAATCTGGACTTCTCATACCTAGCAACACGTAGCTGCAGATATACCTGCCTGTGAATGCTATATAAAGAATTATCACACTATGCATGCTATGATGAAATTTTTCAATTGGGATACTCTAATGTAAAATGCAAGTTTAGCCATGTAATGTCTCTTTAAAATCTTTCAATAACTCCAGTAGCTTTCAGGAGCCTTAAACACACCTTTTGATAGTCTATGACATCTGGCATTATCCTGTCCCTGTCTGCCTCTCAATCTACTTCATGCACCACCACCTGCCTTTAACTTGCTACTTCAACAATAGTAAAAGCTTGTAAATGGTTCCCAGCACACACCTTGATGTTTCATGCCTGAAATCCATTGCTCAAAGTTGACTTCCTTTCTAACTGAAATGTCTACCCTCACACTTTGGGCCTGGCTAGCCTCCTTTGAGACTGTATAAGTACCTTATCACTCTCCAAGAAAGTTTCCATGTTGACATCTTATTTTAGTGTACCCTCTTTGAAACTCTCTTAATACCTTGATCAAAATCAATTGTTGATTTTACTTCACTACACCAGAATATTTTTTACTTCTCCACTAGTCTGAGTTTCTTACAGTCTGCATATTATCTGTTTGTATATTCTCAGAAGCTAACAGTGATTAAAAAGTAGTTACAATGGTGCAGCGGGCAAGATGCCTGTCTTGTATGCAGCTGATCCAGGTTTGATTCCAATCACCACAGGTGGGGCCGGGCGCGATAGCCCAGCAGGTAGGGGGCGTTTGCTTACTGCCCGGGCCTGCACTTGCTGGCCCGGTTCGATCCCGGCATCCCATATGGTCCCCGAGCACTACCAGGAGTAATTCCTGAGTGCAGAGCCAGGAAAACCCCCTGAGCATCGCCGGGTGTGACCCAAAAAGCAAAAAAAAAAATCACCACAGGTGGTCCCACAATTCCTGCCAGGCGTTATCCATTAGCACAGAGCTAGGAGTAAGCCCTGAGAGCTGCTGCTAACCCCAAAACCAAAAAAGGAAAAAGCTAATAAAAAGTAGTATAGTACATCTCAACAAAAGACAAGCAAATCAATTTTTTTAAATTGGACAAAGAAAGGAATTAAACCTATATTTTTCAAAGAAAACTATGAAATTGACCAATAAACATACAAAGAGTTTCAACATCATTAGTCATTAGGGAAATGAAAATCATACTTTTAAAATGTAGGTAATAACTAGGTTTAGTGAGGATATGAAGATATACGAACCTTTATACATTGCTGTAGGCATGCAAAATGATGTGTCCACTATGAAAATGAGTTTGACAGTTTTTCAAAAAGTTAACAAAAATAGAATAAATAGAATATAAATCCTCCATTTCACAACTGGATATCTATGTATCTATTCTGGGTATATATATATATATATATATATATATATATATATATATATATATATATATATATACATATATATGTATGTATATATATCCAGAATATTTGAAAATTCACTTGAACAGTATAGCAACATTCATGGCAGCTTACTCACAATACTGAAGGGTGGAAATAATCCAAGTGTCCATAAAAGGTTGAATAGGGACTGGAGAGACAGTACAGAAGTGAAAGCAATTGTATGTGACTGAGCATGGTTCTATGGCTGATATCACATATGATACCTTGAGCCACACTCAAAAGTGATCCCGAATACAGAACCAGGAGTAACCTTGAGCTTGGCTGGATATGGCACAAAACAAACAAATGACAGCAAATATGAATTCAAATAGTTGAATTATTCATAGATGGCTAGTTTTAAAGCATAGCCGTATCCTATGAGGTAAGGAATCTTTTGCTCTCCATTTTCCTCCGTGATATCATTGCAATGAGGGCATCTAACTGGATAATCTATTGCATCTAACTAGATAATCTATTGGATAAGAATGTATTGTTCACAAGATCTCTATCATAATTCCAATGACACATCCTTCAGTTTTGTTTGGGCACATGAGTATGCCAGTTTATATCATATATTCGTCTAAAACTCAAGCAAGAATAGAATATTCAGATTGAACAATAAGCATTTTTGTGCTTTCTCTTTTGAATCAGATATCTGATGAAATCTTGTGGTGAGAGAGACAGAGAGAAAGGCAGAGACAGAGACAAGAGACAGAGAGGAGGAGGAAGGACGGAGGACGAGAGAAAGAAAGAGAAAGGACAAGAGGGAGCATGCAAGCTGATAGCATGCAAACTGATTCCTAAATAAAACCAAAGTGCTGTCCACATAAGAAATTAGTCATGTATTATTATGTTGCTAGAAAAGGAACAAACATATGAACTTGATAGGTTACCCAAGTTACAAAAGACCTTCAATATTTGGTTTTACCACACACAATTTAAATAATACTCATGTCCTCTTTATAGAAAATCCAAATTTGCATATGCCAAAGCACCCAATTAGTCATATGCCTGAGATATATTTTTCAAATAAATCAGGACTTGTTTTTAAAAATTGGAACACTTTTAGGCCATACCCAGAAATGCTCAGGGTTTATTACTGGATCTGAACTCATGGAGCACTTCTGGAGAACTCAGGATTATTTCCAAAACTTGGGGGTCTATCCCGACGTCACCCATGTGCAAGGCAAACACCTTACCCACTGACCTAGTATTTTTAATTAAAAATTATTTATTTTTGTTTTGTGTTACTCCCAGTAGTACTCCAGGTACTACTTGGGTTCAATAATGTGTAGGCCATTCCCAACAGTGATGGGCATTCCATAGAGTACTGGGGTCAAACCTGCAGCTCTCGCATGCAAAGTATGCATTCTAGTCCTTTGAGCTAGCTCTTTGATATCTCCCTTCAGTGATTCAGTCATCGTGAGCAGCTCTACTGTAGTTAGCTTTCCATTATCTCACATATACAAGTGAATTATATGTTTGGGATCATTTCAAATATCCAATGTATAACCTTTATTCCAGTATCAGAGCTGGTCTTATGCACAAACTTCCTTATAAATCTCTGTCCCATTATCCATAAGGGCTGGCTATCATTCTTTTGGTTCAAGATAGCTGATAGAACTCTACTTACCCTATCTACACTCCAGGCAATAGGTTGCAGAAAGGTGAAGGACAGGCCTCCTCTTGCGTAGAGACCTAAGAAGGCCCACTAAGCACTATTTCTTGTGTCTGTTGACCAGAACTGAAGGACACAGCTATGCATAATAATAAGAGATAATGCTGGAAAATAAATTTTTACTATTAAGTGAAAATATACCATGATTTGGGCCAGAATGATGGTACAGTGGGTAGGGCATTTGCCTTGTCCACAGCCGACCTGGGTTTGATCCTCGGCATCCCGTATGTTCCCCGAGCACCACCAGGAGTAATTCCTGAGTGCAGATCTAGGAGTAACCCCTGAGCATCACTGGGTGTGACCCAAAAAGCAAAAAAAAAAAAATGAAAGAAAAAAGTACTCTGATTAAAACAGAAATCTATTAGGTAAAAAGGAGAAAATAGATACAGGGGAGAGCAAATAGAATTCTATATTCTATGACTGATTTGGCTTGAATTTTATTTCATGTGGTGGTAGTCAAAGGGAGAAACATCAAAACTTTTCTTTGAATCTTTCTACCAGTCTTAGTATTTCTATCTTTAGAAATAGACCATAGAGGAGCAATACAATGATAGAAGTTCATGGAAATGTGAGGCCCCTTAAGATTTAGGAGCCTTCTGGGCACCTCTGCCTATAATCAGATTTCCAGATTGTAGATGTCCCCTTTGCACAGAGAAACTGGACCCTGTTGTGCTTCACCATGCACAGTTCCAAGTTCCAACCTGATCACAGCAAATTGCATGATTTCATTATTCCTTGCAGCTTCAGAGTATTCCATTGTGTATTTCAGAGTATTCCACTTGCTATTGCCCAGTGGGTAGGGCATTTGCCCTTGCACGTGGCTGGCCCATGCCAGCCCGGGTTCGATTCCCGGCATCCCATATGGTCCCCCGAGCACCGCCAGGAGTAATTCATGAGTGCAGAGCCAGGAGAAACCCCTGAGCATTGCATTTTTTAAAGGGAGACCAATCTCTCAGATATATGTTTTGAATTCTTTTATAGTTTATATTGCATGGTCACAATAGTATTTAGGTATATAATACTGTAAGGGTTGGCCACCCAATGGGGTGACTGACTGGGAGCCTCAGATCGCCGCACCTACCAAGGAAAACTCTGAGAGACCAAGTCCTATGCAAAAGCAAGGGTTTTATTAATAAGCGAGTATACTCAGGCTCATAGCGTGACCCCAAGCGGTCAGTGGCTAAGAGCCCCGAGCCCTTCCAGGGAGGATCTTTCAAGGAATAAGTCCTGCGCTACAGAAAAGCCTGCGCATAACTATCCAATAGGTTTAAAGTCTGCGGCGCAGGCAGCCAATCACTCTGCACCAGGTAACCATCACCCACCAATCTGAGCGTGCCTAATACTTCTTTCCATATTTGGCACTGCATGGGCCCGAGTCACGTATCATACCAAATACAGAGGGAACATCAGGCGCAACTTCTGGGACTGTTTGCCTTATAGCCCTCCCTGGAATTATTTGCTTAAGGCCCTTCCTGCTGTGCTCTTGTCGAGCCATCATTTTATCAGTTACTTTCGATTGAGCCATCATTTTATCAGTTACCTCTGGCATTTTATCAGTTACCTCTGGTTCCTGTCTTTGTGTTCTGTGGGCGAGGGGCCATTCTTTCCAATACTGATGTCCAAAGTTACTGCACAACTACCACTCCCAAAGTGCCCATGACTTTCTATCAACATCTTCCAAGATTTATTGTTAAAAAAGACTAATTATACTATCAATTTTAATGACCTTAATGCAAAAACCACAATAAAGGTCTTTAATAGAGAGACTACAGAGGCTGAGTATAGATCTATAGTCTATTTTTTTTCTCCTTTTTTTGGCTTTTTTTGGATCACAACCTTTGATGCTCAGGGGTTACTCCCTGGTTCTACAATCAGGAATTACTCCTAGTGGTGCTTGCAGACCATATGGGATGCCAGGTATTGAACCAAGGTTGGCCGTGGTGCAAGGCAAACGCCCTACCCGCTTCAGCCCCGCTTCAGCCCCGGTCACTGGTTTTTCAATCCTGAAAAGCTTCAAAATATTAATAGTCATTTTAGACTATGGTCAAGAGGCATAAAGCACTTAAATATAGAATTATTATTCCTACTTAAAGTTCACTGTATCACTGTCTTCCCATTGTTCATCGATTTGCTCGAGTGGGCACTAGTAACATCTCCATTTGTCCTGTCACAAGCAAGTGTAACCCAAGGATATTTGCTTGCTTGCTTGCTCTAGGGACAGTAAGAGCCCGAAACCATTCTTCAGGTCATGGAACTGAGGTCCATAATTGTTACTAGTTTTTAGCATAACAAATAAATAAAACACGGGTAGCTTGCCAGTTTCTGCCGTATAGGTGGTATGATCTCAGTAGAAGGCTTTCATCTCGAGCATTTGCCCGAAAGAAAAAAAATGGGGAGAGGAAATAAAGACATTTCTTAGAGAATGACAAGTAGATAGCCAGTGGGCACATGAAAAAATGTTCAGCATCACTTATCATTAGGGAATCCAAATCAAAATGACAATGAGATATCAACTCACACCAGTGAGAATGGCACATATCAAAAATAGAAGTAACAATCTGTGTTGGCAGGGATGGGGCGGTGAAGGAACGCTAATTCACCATTGGTGGGAATATTGTCAGTTCAACCCCTGTAGAGAATAGTATGGAGAGTTCTCAGTAAACCTGAGTTGCACTGCCATATGACCCAGCAATCCCACTTTGGGGCGTCTTCCTAACACGAAAAAAGAACACATTTATTCAACAGGATATATGTACATCATTATGCCTAGCTGCATTTAGTAAGCTAGGAAAGATATGGAATCAACCTGTGTCCAGAGACAAATGAATGAAGATGTGACATAAATACACAATGGAATACTCTGAAGCTGCAAGGAATAATGAAATCATGCAATTTGCTGTGACCAGGTTGGAACTTGGAACTGTGCATGGTGAAGCACAACAGGGTCCAGTTTCTCTGTGCAAAGGGGACACCTACAATCTGGAAATCTGATTATAGGCAGAGGTGCCCAGAAGGCTCTAAATCTTAAGGGGCCTCACATTTCCATGAACTTCTATCCTTGTCCATCAGAGGCAGCGAGGGCCATGCAAGTCACCGAGAACTGTCCCTTCCTGAGGTCATGTGCTTGTGGGGTTCTGCATATCACCACTGTGTGTGGGTGGTGGTGGGGGGAGTACTTGGTAGGGCTCAAGGAACTCTTATGGTGGCAGAGATCAAACCTAGGGCTTTCATATACCAAACACGGGCTCCAGCCCTTTGTGCCAGGAAAGATGCTCATCATTAACCTTCCAGAAAATGCAAAAAAAATGGGGAGCTGCAAATAACGAGAGATGTGAGCCAGAAAAGAACAGTCTTTGACATGTGAATGGGAGTAAAAATTGTTAAAAAACTTTTTTTTAAGTTATAAAAGTAAAAAACTTTTATAACTTAAAGTTATAGTTGGCTAATTTTTTCTCTTGTAGAATAGTAACTAAGTAACACATGACAACTTTCTGATTTCCCCCTTTAGTTTCTCCTGAAGCTTAAGCTATTTTTCTTTGTAAATATGCACCAATCCTCACTATTCAGAAAAAAAAGGTGTTTTTCTGAGATTTGGGCTAGTCCCTGAAGCACTTGCACTTACATGCCCTTAATTTGATAAAAAAGTATCAGAACTCACCCAAATCCCAAAATTCCATATGCAAGTTTTGCAGGAAAAAGACCTTATTGATTTAATTTGATCAGTTATATAATTTATATCTAATCATAATCTAAGTTATATTCTAAAATTTTTATAGACAAAAATCTTATCTGTAGTTTGTAGTGCAATTCCCAAACTGAGATACTATGATTGGAAAAATAGTATAGCAGGTAAGGTGTTTGTCTTCAATTCAACAGACCTGGTTTCTTTTCTTTTCTTTTTTAAATTTTTTTTACTATTATACCACTGTGTGATATACCATTACAAAGATGATCATAATTGGGTCTCAGTCATACAGTGTTACAACACCCATCCCTCCACCAGTGCCCCATTTCCACCATCCACACCCAGCCTGCCTCTTAGCAGGCACTTTTTCTTTGCCTCTCTTCTCTCTCGTTCTCTCTCTCTGTCTTTGTCTCTGTCCCTCTCTCTCTTCTTCTTTTATGCATATGGCTTGCCCTATAGACATTTAGGGTTTATCATGTAAGTCTCTCTTTGTGGATAGTCAATGCTGAGTTCTTGTCTGGCATTACCATTTGCCACAATTAGTAGAACACTGGTACATATTTATATCCCATTAATGAATGCAGTCATTCTATGTCTGTCCTTTTCCTTCTGACTAATTTCACTCAGCAGAATCTTCATGTCCATCTATTTGCAGGTAAATTACATGACTTCATCTTTTTTGACAGCTACATAATATTCCATTGTGTAGATGTACCACATTTTCTTTAGCCAGTCTTGTGTTCTCGGGCATTTAGGTTATTTCCAGATTCTGGCTATCGTGAATAGAGCTGCGATGAATATCAAGCTGCAGATAATGTTTCTGCTGTGTGTTTTTGGGTCTCCAGAGTATATTCCCAGGAGTATTATTGTGTGGGTGAAATGGGAGCTTAATTCCTAGTTTCTGTAGGAATGTTCATATTGTTTTCCAAAAGGGCTGGACCAATCAGCACACACACCAACAGTGGATGAGAGTCCCTTTCCCCCTCCCCTGCATACACCCCAGCACTGGTTGATCTTGCACTTTTGGATGTGTGCTGGTCTCTGTGGTGTGAGATGATACCTCATTATTGTTTTGATTTGCATCTCCCTGTGATGATTAATGTTGAAGAGCATTTTTTCATTTGCCTTTTGGCCACACAAATTTCTTCTTTTTTGAAGTTTCTCTTCATTTCTTGCCCCCATTTTTTGATGAGGTTGGCTGTTTTCTTCTTGCAAAAATTCTACCAGTGCCTAATACAACATGGATATTAACCGTTGCGGGTGTGAGCAGGGAATCTCAGCGAGGGCCGGGCAGGCAGGCAAGTGGCTACGACCGACCACTACTACGATGGCCGCGGCGGGGACGGCAACGGGAGCGGGAGGGCGCGAGCTGTGGCCGAAGAACGGGGGCCCGCCCAGCAAGGTTTTCGGAGAAACGCCGGGGACGGTGTCTCAGCTGGATTAGGTGCGGGTCTGACTGGGCAAGCACTACTAGAAGTATGTTCATGCAGATGCTCCTACCAATAAAACACTGGCTGGGCTAGTGGTGCAGCTTCTTCAGTTCCAGGAAGATGCCTTTGGGAAGCTATGTCACTAACCCTGATTTCACCAAACTCCCTGCAAAATGTTTCATGGATTTCAAATCTGGAGGCATTGTGTCCTATTGGGGATGCTTACAAGTATAAAAGTGAACAGGGATGCAATGCTCAGGGTTACTTCTGGCTCTGTACTCAGAAATTACACCTGGCGGTGCACAGGAGAGACTTCTGACCCTAGTCCACCATCCCGATAGAGCCTCAGAAGAACCCAGAGAAACCCCCACACCTTGCTGGCAGCGATCTTCACCATCCACACTCCGCAGTTCGAAAGATCTCCACCCAAGAGATTAAGCCAGTCGCCAGCCCGGCTTGTCAGAAACCCAGCCTACAAGGGACCCACCTTTCAGAGACCTGCCCATCAGAGGAGAGTATTTCAAGCCTAAGAATGCTTGAGCCACAGACACAGATACACCGGCAGAGCAGAAACCAGCTTTCCTCATTGCAGCAGCCACGCGATTTACCTCCAAATTACCATGAATATTCTACCCACCCCTCTGAGAGAGCCCCACAAGGTAATGAAAGTATATCACCCGCACAGCAGAGCCTGGCAAGCTGTCCGTTGCATGTTCGATACGCCAAAACCAGTAACAAAAATGTTTATTTTCCTGACCCCGAAAGAGCCCTTAATATGGCAGCAGTAAGAAAGGCGAACAAGCAGTGCCTGATAAAATTCCACGGCCATCCTAGGCTGCCAAAACGAAGAAGGACTAAAATGACTGTCTGTACTTTCAATGCACATATGCCGGCATCGGAAGCATATGTTGAGGATCTGATGGTGCAAGCGCCAAAGATCAAGTACAACATCATTAGTCTGACCTGAGATGAGGAGGCGTCAGACACATCACGCTGTATTTGACACCGGAGAAGAATTGTTCCTTGGAACATGTGACGAAAAGAGGCTTCTATGGCATTGGTGTCCTTGTCAACAAGAACATGGCCATCAATATTGATTCATTTGAATGCCTAACAAACTGGATAGGACGATTACACTTGAAGAGATGTGGCCAACTGCCAGAAATTTCTGTCTTCATTGTCTATGCACCAACATCCACATACAAGGAAGACGGAATTTAGAAATTCTACATGAACTGGAGGAATGCTATAAAAAGATCACACCTTCTACAAGATCATTGTCGGTGATTTTAATGCCAAGATAGGACCGAGAAGATTGGCTGAAGAACTCCATATCGGGACTCATGGCCTAGAATGGAACGAACACGGTGAGAGACTATCTGAGTTCATCATGTCCACCAAGACCATTCATGGGAACTCAACGTTCCAGAAGGCTGAAGCAAAACGTTGAACATGGGAATCTCCCGGTGGACAGTTCCACAATGAAATTGACCACATCATCTTTAATCAACAGTTTTTGTCTGACTGATGTTGCTGTCGTCCCCAAATTCCAAACGGGATAGGACCACCATCTCCTTGAGTGCAAAATTCTACTTCACAGAACAGGGAGAAAAGGCTGCAAAGTTTAAGAAGAGAATTCCCCAGAACAACCACGAACTGGGAACTCTCGCACCATTGCAGCAACATGGGAATATACCATTATTGATGACATCGATGAAGAAAACAACAGACTGGTTCAGCACCTCCATGATTGTGCTAAGAATGCCGAGAGAGAGAAGGACACAAAAGGGACGCCTGCCTTCAGAAACTCTCGAGCTCATTAGCCAAAGTGGTAAGGCACAAGCCTCAGGCGACCAAATGCTAACGTCCAAGCTTGCTAAGTGGTGCAGAGAAGTGATAAAAGAAGACCTCAAAGACAGAAGAGCAGAAATACTGGAAGATGCAGCAGAAGCTGGGAAAAGCACTCACAACGCCTGCTGTCCTTCACCAACTATAAGACCTAGATGACTGCCCTCCGGCGGGCTGATGGATCTATCACATCTTCTAGAAAGGCAATGGAGAAGATTATCCAGGACTTCTACTCAAATCTCTTTGATAGCAACATCCACCTGCCCACATACCAAATTCCACAGGATGGATATGTCATTCCAAACATTCTCCCTTCTGAAATCCAACATGCCATCTCGGTCGGTAAAGAAGGGAACAGCACCAGGCCCAGGCAAAAGTCAGACCCGAACACCTGAAGAATCTGCCGTCGGTACTCATCAATACACTAGCTCGGCTCTTCATCACACGCTACCTGTCCGAATACAAGGTGCCCTCCCAATGGAAAACAAACAGGACAGTTCTACTGTTCAAGAAGAGAGACATTCAGGACATCGGCAACTATCGCCCCATCTGCCTGTTGTCCGTCATCTACAAAGCTGTTTACATGAGTCATCCTGAACAGGATTGGCAGAACACTAGATGAAGGACAACCATGCGAGCAAGCTGCCTTCCAGAAAGGATTCAGCACAATCGACCATATCCACATGGTAACCAAGCTCATTGAGGCTTGTAGGGAGTAGAAGATGCCACTCTGTCTCACGTTCATTGATTTAAAGAAAGCCTTTGATTCTGTGGAGACTGAAGCAGTCATGGAAGCCCTAGCCAACCAAACAGGGTGTTCAAACCCAATGAATCAAGATCCTTCTTGGAGTTGTATTATGGATTCACCACCCGGACCTCACCATTCTACAAAGAAGTGAACATCAATGTCAAAAGAGGGGGTTCGAAAGGATGATACCATTTCACCAAAACTCTTCAGCGCCACCCTCCAGAATATCATGCGACAATTAGAATGGGAAGGAATGGGAGTGAAGATAGATGCTCGGCAACTACACCACCTCTGCTTCGCTGATGACATCGTTCTAATAACACCAAACATTAGCCAAGCGGCACAAATGCTGGCTGACTTTGACCGAGAATGTGGAAAGATAGTTCTATAGCTGAATCTAAACAAAACTATGTTTATGAAAAATGAACTAGTTCCGGAGGCCCCATTCACTCTCAATGGAACAGACATCTCTGAATGCAGCAGTTATGTGTACCTAGGTGGAGAAGTCAACATGATGAACGACCTAAAACCTGAGCTGCGCGGGAGGAAGAGAGCGGCATGGGAATGCCTCTCAAAGGCATCGAAGAAATAGCTAAAATGACAAAGAACCTCCGGCTCCGGGCACATCTCTTTGACTCCACCCATTCTCCCTGCGTTAACGTACGCCTCAGAGACCTGGACCCAAGACCCAACGAAAGCAGGATGAGAATGCTATTCGGGTCTCCCAGAGAGGGAATCGAAAGAACTATGCTTGGAATATCACGCTCCTCACTCAAGT
>JAJIBD010005043.1:0-158100 GCA_021461705.1 Cryptotis parvus | reverse complement strand
GAATGCCGGCTGGTACAGCCTTTCTGGAAAACAATATGGACTTTCCTCCAAAGACTAGAAATTGAACTCCCCATTTGACCCAGCGATACCACTCCTGGGAATCTACTCTGGGAAGCCAAAAATACGCAGCGGAAACACCATCCCTACTTTTATGTTCATAGCAGCATTATTCACAATAGCCAGAATCTGGAAGCAACCAGAGTGCCCGAAAATTGATGACTGGATAAAAAGCTTTGGTACATCTACACAATGGAATACTATGCAGCTGTTAGGAAAAAATGAAGTCATAAAATTTGCCTACAAATGGATGGACATGGAGAAGATTATGTTGAGCGAAATTAGCCAGAAGGAGAGAGACAGATACAGAATGACTGCATTTATCTGCATAACATAAATATATAGGTACATATTATGATACCAATATCCAAGATCAAGTGAAACATATATCAGGAGGTCCTGTCAAAGGTGGAAATTATCACAAATGTGTGGGATTCAGAGGCTAGGTAAGACAGAAATGGAACAGTGTGCTGACAATTGTTGAGGGTACTAATGCCAACCTAGAACTGAGCATTAAATAGAGGCAAAAAGATACACATGACAACCCTTTAATGTATGTTCTGTAATTCATAGTCTGGAGGGGAAGGAAAAGAGAAAGAGAGAGTAATGGAAAGAAATCAAGAACCTGCCATGGAGCAGGGCTGGGGGAAGGGGGAGGGAACCAGGGACGTTGGTGGTGGGAGATGGGCACTGGTGGCGGGATGGGTGCTGCAACACTGTTTGACCAAAACCCAAATATGAACTTTTTATTGTATATCTTTGTAATTTTAAAAATAAAAAAATTAAATAAAAATAAATAAATAAAAAATAAAAAAAAAAAAAAACACACTCCCTTTTTTGTGGTTTTACACATCTCCATTCACTTACCAATTTCCCTTGGATACTTCTCAGTTTCCCTAAGATTCTAAAAAAGAATGAATTCATACACAACACTCTAATGCAAGAAAATCTTCCTTGATATGCTACAGTTCTCCTGGACATGTACCAGGCTACATACTCATAGCCCACCAGACCTGAGGCAAGTCACTAATCTTTAGGAGTCTCTTTTTGTTTCTTGGTTAATTAGGGATAATAAAATGATCAGAGAGATAGCACAGGGTTGTTAAGACACATGCCCTGCATATGGTCAACCCTGGTGGTTCAATCCCCGTGCCATGTCCTGTTAGCATCACAGGGGTCCCGAGGAACCACCAACATGACCCAGGTAATTGAAGGCATAGTAGGAGCCCAAGCAGCACTGTGTTCTTGGGACCTCACATTGCAACACTGGGCCAGTTCATTGAGAGTCACCAGGGGAGCATCCTTGGGCCTCCTAAGCACCACTTAGGAGCACCCCTCCCCAACAAATACTGCCTGTCTTGCAGGATTCTACAGTGCATCTCTCTTTAAAAATACCCAGGAAATGTCAGTCACCATCTTTCCAATTCGGGTCAGTTTACTGAGGCACCAAGCCTTACTCATCTTCTATATTGTCTAGCCTTTCACAACCTGAGTCACTGCCCTTCAGTGACTCCCCCAAAATTTATTTTATCTGTCCCCTTTAAAGGATTTTTTTATCTTTCTGGATCATTTTCTCTTTAGCAAAGGTGACTTTGAACTCTATTTATTTTTCCCAACATGTTACCAATAAGACTCACTGGAGTAATCAACAAGCAATATAAACAAGCTTTGGAATATTTTCATTCACGTAATAAGAAGTAAATCATTCTGACCTCTAGCTCATAGGACACCAATCAGCATGATTCTCCAGGGTGACTTTCCACCACCTGCCAGTCTTCTTGTACCACATCTTCTTGATCTAATGAGGAAAATCATTAGCATTATCCAACTTTTATTAACTGTGTGAAGTGTGCTAAGGGGGAGAAAGAGGGAGACACAAGAGAGAGGGGGCAGAGAGAGTTATTGAAAGAAGGAACCTTGCTTGCAGAGAGACATCTAAAATCCATGTACTTGAATAGCCCATGTAGGTAGGTAGTAATAAAAAAAGGATTATGTAATATTTATACATACACACACATATATTTTATTTTGGGCCACATCCAGTGGTACTCAGGGATTATTCCTGGCTCTGTGTTCAGAAGTCACTCCTGCCAGTGCTTGGGAGACCATATGTGTGGCTGATGATTGAATCAGGGTCAGCTGTCAGCACGGCAAGCTTCTTAACCCCTGTACTATTTCTCCTGGCCCCCAAGAATAACATAATTACATACACTAAACTTCTATTTAGGAGTGGGATCCAAGTGTGAGTTCATAGGCTTCCTGGAGTAGGCTCCATTCTTTTTTTTAATTTTTTATTTTTACAATTACAAAGATATACAATTAAAAAGGTCATATTTGGGTTTTGGTCATACAGTGTTCCAGCACCCATCCCTCCACCAGTGCCCATCTCCCACCACCAACGTCCCCGGTTCCCTCCCCCCTCCCCAGCCCTCCTCCATGGCAGGTTCTTTATTTCTTTCCCTTTCTCTCTCTCTTTTCCTTCCCTTCCAGACTATGGATTACAGAACATACATTGAAGGGTTGTCATGCGCATATCTTTTTGGAGTAAGCTCCATTCTAAGCAAGGGAAATAAGTGAATCATAGAAACACCCTGGATTTGTAGCTGTATAATCTCATAGAGGGTGGTAGAATGTGTAATAGAATGGCTGAGGATTGAATCAGGGTCAGCTGTCAGCAAGACAAGCTTCTTAACCCTTGTACTATCTCTCCTGGCCCCAAGAATAACATAATTAAATGTACTAAACTCCCATTTAGGAGTGGGATCCAAGTGTAAGTTCATAGGCTTCCTGGAGTAGACTCCATTCTAGGCAAGGGAAATAAGTGAATCATAGAAACACCCTGGATTTGTAGCTGTATAATCTCATAGAGGATGATAGAAAAATAAACAGCCACAAGAATGTATACATTACTGAGTTGGTCTTTATAAGGAAAACAAAGCCAAGTGTTAGGATAGAAGAGAGTGAGGATGGAAGATAAGGTGATTGCCTTATTTTTAGAAATAATGGTCAAGTAATCCATTTTTATGAAGTGCTATTGGAACAGAGATCTCAATGGAATAAGAGATGTACAGGGGCATTTCTCAGGCAAAAGAAACAGTAAGGCCCAAGGCCTTCCGGCAAGAGTGGCTGGCCCCAGAGGAAGGGTGGGTGTTTAAGTGTCTGGATCTTGCACAATCTTCTGGACTTTGAGTACTTTGGCTTTTGTTCTAACTGAGCTGGAAGCTACCAGATGCTAAAGGCAGGGAGACTCTGTAGTAGGCTCTCAATGTGATAACTGCTGGGAGACAATGTTGGCTTAGATCAATATTTCTCAACCATTTCTAAGCCGTGGTCACTCTCTGACCTTGTATCTTTTCGGTGACTCCCCTCAACCTCATTCCCAACCTACTGGTTGTCCCTTAATATCATACTGTGGCCCTCCTACTTATTCCATGGGACCCTTGGAACATCCTGGGGTTCCAATGGGAGATGAGCCAGATGAGAAACACTGCTTAGAGAATGGAACAGTGTGCTAATAATTGTCAAAAGGTGCTAATACCAACCTAGAATTGAGCATTAAATACAGGCAAAAAGATACACATGACAACCTCCTAATGTATGTATTGTAATCCACAATGTGGAAGGAAGGAAAAGAGAGAGAGAAAGAAAGGGAAAGAGATAAAGAACCTGCCATAGAGGCAGACTAGGGGAGGGAGGAAGGAATCGGGAACATTGGTGGTGGGAAATGGTCACTGGTGGAGGGGATGGGTACTGGAACACTGTACGACCAAAACCCAAATATGAACATCTTATGAACATCTTTGTAATTGTATATCTCATGATGGTGTAATAAAATATTTTAAAAAAAGAAACACTGCTTAGAGTGTATGGTTTTTGGAGAAGAAGGACAGAATGATCAGACTGGGTGATTCTGCAGGCAGAGCTGACAAAATTCACTGATGGTTCAGGTATGGGGGATAGGAGAAAACAGAGGCTAAAGCACGATGCAAAAGAGCAAATGGGAAGCATGAATGTCAACATTTACAGAGATAAACAGGGAAGAGTTTGAGATTGGGGGGTGAGGTATAGAATCAAGAGCTTAATTTTGACACATCAAGAAGCATGAACAGAGGAAAGCAAGTGAGGTACTTGCTTTGGGCTATATTTTTAAGGAGCAGCATAAAACCCAATACTTAAGATAAATAATACTGTAATGCATATTTCGTTCTGCCCTGGGTTGTTGTTGTCTTTGTTGCTACATCAAGAGTTGTACACTTTTTTGCTGTGCTCACACACTTGGCTGAGGTGCTGCTAGGGGTCACACACTTTTGTGGCAACAGATTTCACAATGGCAAGGGTTGCATTCAGTAATGTGGGCAACAGAGGATCAAACCCAGGACTTCACACATGCAAGGAAGACGGCTTTACTATGAAGCCATATCTCAGGGACCCTGAAATGCAATTGCTTTTATAGTTATCAAAATGGAGGCAAAAATTGGACAAAATGATTATTTTTAAAAAATAAAAGTGAGCTATTAAGGGTTTGTATTAGGACCTGCATCACCCAACAGGATCAAAGATTGCTATCAGCCTGTGGCCATGAGGTATCACCCCTTGCCCTCCCTTTAGAGATTGTCAAGGGGCACCATAATGGATTAGGCAATATAGGGTTTCATATGTGATGATTTCATACAACTTAGACCCTATGTCACCTTTTCCACTTGGGTCAGCACGCTAGAGGATAACTTGAGAACTATTTTTTGAAGCTCTTGTGTTTCCTTCTGTCTCAGCAGGGCGCCATATGCAAGCAAAGATGGTGCGGAGTCTGGACAAAGTGAGAGGTACAGGAGAAAAGTAGAAGCAGGAGTTACAGATGTAGAAACATCTGATTTAAACCACAGGACTGGTTATTGACAGGGGAGACGCAGCATGGGGAGAGAGACAGTAAAAGGGAAGGACCCTAGAGGAGGGACATGCCAGGATGGGGGAAAACCAGCAAAGGTACCAACAAAGGACCAACATAGTCAAAAGAATCGAAAAGCCTGTGTTACAGAGTCTAGGAACAAGAGCATTGTTAAAGGGTTGACTCTAAAACATACAGAACTGCTATTGCTTCATCTACACAAAAGGATAAGATTTTTTTGGAGTCTTCAATCATGAACAGCTTTGTAATGGTCTATCCCACAGTGATTCAATAAAAATTAATTAATTAATTTTTTAAAGAAGACTTTTGATGTTTTAATAAGTTTGTCACTAGCTGCATGGGGACTCCTAAAGAGATAAAGAACCTGCCATAGAGGCAGGGTATGGGAGGGGGAAGAGCATTCGGGGACATTGGTGGTGGGAAACGGGCACTGATGGAGGGATGGGTGCTGGAACACTGTGTGACCAAAATCCCCAAACATGAACAACTTTGTAATTGTATATCTCACGGAGGTATAATAAAATATTAAAGATAGATAGATAGATAGAGAGAGAGATAGAGAGATAGAGATTAGATAGATAGATAGATAGATAGATAGATAGATAGATAGATAGATGGATAGATAGATAGATAGATAGATAGATAGATAGATAGATAGATAGATAGATAGATAGATAGATAGATAGATAGATAGATAGATAGATAGATAGATAGATAGATAGATTGATTGATTGATGTGTGATAGAGGTAAGTACATAGGATGGAAGAGCTGAAAAAAAGAGATGTCATATTACCCAGTCACATATCTATAGACACTTTCATACATGTCTACACTAAATAGAAGCCGCTTGTGCTTTTCAACTCCAGGGAAGTGATCAGAGCTTTCCTTGATGAGATCACTGTTTTGTCCAGGAGGTGGGCAGGTAGGCCTCGCCTCCCTGCCACTGGGGAAGAAAGAGTGAAACTCTCTGGAAGAGGGTCCTTAACTTGGACCCTCCATATGGGGGCTTGAGTAGTCTGTAAAAATCCTGCAAATGACCTCCCTTACTTTAGAGTCGAATTTTCTGGAACCCTGACAGCCTGCTCCATAGAATTGGATACTTCATTCTGGTCATATTGGTTTTTTTTTTCACTTTTCTAGTCAAGTGAAGCATTGTACTTATGACTGGCAGAATTGCAATTGTTTTAAATTGTGGTTCAGAAAAAAAAAAGAAATTTCATTCTTCTACTGGTCTTAGAAACATTTTTCTCCTTAATTCTATTACTAATTGAACTGCTATTAACAAGTTACATGAAAGACTGCAACCTCATTTTGTTTCCATTGTTTTAACAGTAAAATGCAGTGAGAATACGAAAACCACATTATTGTCAGGAAGGGTGAGTGGAATATCGCCCGTGAATACTGTGTTCAAATCTCAAGAAAGATCCTTGCCTTTGTTATATTCCATAATGGAGATGTACAAGCTGTTTCTTGAAGAAAAAATAAGCGAAGGCTCTATCTCTAAACACAATGTCCAAAACTGACAGCTCTGAAAAATAGTATTGGACAACAAAAAATTTCCATTATTCAGCAGGCATCATTGGTTACCGAACTGGTGATGAAGATGAATTGATTTAATGTTAAATCCACATTTTATTTTAATAATAAAAATAGTGGATTCAAGTAAGAAGTATTGGTTGTTTCCAGCATTATGAAAAATAACTAGACACATATATTTCCTGATGGAAGTATATAACACCACTGAAGTATTTTACTGAAATATAAATATAACATGTAATCCTGTACAGAACAGTAACTAGATCTAAGTAATTAAAAATGTAAATACTTTTTTAATTTATAGGAATACATTAAATGTCACTGTGGAGTGTGATCCACAAATTTAAAACAATAGGAACAAAACCATTCTTACTAATATAGAATGAGAGGGGGGAGAGAGAGAAGTGAATGGTTATAGGAATTTAAATATTGAAAGTACTGAAAAATAATTGCTCCTGTATATTAAGTACATAAGTATAGTCAGTGCAAATGCAGTTTGTGCATCTTTTAGAAATATAGGATGAAATATTTACAAATAAAATTACATAATGTCTAATATTTCTTACTTTTACTAAGCTACATAGAGCAAATAAATAAGTAAATAATGGTTTTAGAACATGATTGCAATGAGCAAATGACTTTAAAAAGATGCTCCAACTTAGTGGATGGTTTAGCTAGAAATCTAACCTGAATTTTCCTCTTCCTCTGGAATAGAATCTCCCACTTTATAAGCAGAATGTGGAAGAGCTTGAAATAAACCAAGCTTGGGATAAAAATGAGGTTTAGATTTACTTCATTTCAGCCACCCTAAACCCAGTCCTGTGTAAACATTGCCCAATTGTAAAAGCTACTGCTCTCTGGAAAGATCTTTTCGGAATATAAAGTGCCCTGGGGAGGCTGCTAATATACTCAGAGACAAAACAAAGAATATATATATATATATATATATATATATATATATTCTTTGTTTATATATATTCAGAAACTGGATTGTCTGTTGCAAGCCATGTATAAAGAATATGTTGCAACAGGCGATCCAGTTTCTGTTCAGTATTTGGATGACATTTAATCCTAACAGAACCAGCGACCCTGTACTTTGCACATATGCAGACTGTGTGAAGGGTGATCCTGATGTGTTAAACCAAACCGTGACACATGCAGCTAATATAGCACAATCATAAGCTCTGAAGGGTCATTGTAGTCTCCTGAGAGGTTTCTCTCACCTCACTGTATAAAGCATCTCTGCTTGCTGGAAAATGAAGCTTGGAAAAAAATTCTCAGATCATTTCAGGAATCAAAGGTGGAAATTTCAGGTATTTCAGGCTTCCAGGATGTTGATAAGAAATAAGTAATTCTTTTGATTTCATTTTCCCCTTTTATTTGGGGAGGGGAGAGATAGGGGGTATACCCAGGGTGGTGCTCGGGGCATACTCCTTGCCCTGCACTCAGGGATCACTTCTGGCAGGACTCAGGGGACCATATTTGGTGCCTGGGATAGAACCCGGTCAACTGCATGCCTGATAAGTGCCCTGACTATCTCTCCAGTCTCGACAAAGAAATTCTTTTTTTAGCCAAGTGTGCTAATCTTCTCATCCCTCACTACACCCAGAGATGCTTTTAGAGGTCCCTGAGCATGCCAGGCCTTTGAGCTGTCTCTGGCCCTTTCCTTGTTCTCCTAATACGCATTTGTCTTTTTGATTTAGGAGGAGGGCTCCCTATACATGCTAGCAGCAGCAAGGCTTAAGGAAATGCCTTGGGCTCTTGTTTCAGCTCACACACTGCTGTCAAGTGTGCCTTTTGCTGTCCATTTAGTAGAGGCTTTTACATTCTTGGGGTGCTGTTTGTGGGCAATTTTTGCTATTTAAAAGTGCCCAGTCAGAGCAATGAAGTGAGGTCTAGTGTTCCTAAATGGAGGAAAACAGTTGTATGCCTTGGAGAGAAAATGCTCATGTTAGACAAGCTCTGTTTAGTCAGGAGTCACCACACTGCTGCAATGAGTTTGATGTCAATGAATCACCCATGTGGCTTTAAAAGGCTTTTTTTTAAAGTAAGAAATGCACAGGCAATAAGGCATGTAGTGACCAATTGATGTAAATGCTGTAACCGGAAGTTTGCAGCTATTTAGCTTTACATTTCTTGCAGGAACAAAGGCTCATATTAACTCATTCAAATTCTCTATAAAAACAACTATAAAAATATGGCGAGAACTAGCGGTAATAATAACAATAATATGCCAATATAGCCAATTTGTCATAATCAACAAAAAATAGCCAGAACTATTATTATTGTGAAGGCGTAATACCTGGCACTGGAGTGTTCTTCTCCTGGTCTTTGCTGATAACAACATTAGCACCTACCCCTAAGTTAGAATCACAGTCACCAGTTATGGTGGGCTAGAAATGAAGTCATGCTGAAGGCCTCCAGGGCCCCTGTGCAGTCACAAGTTCTCATTCAGCCGTTTCTCAGACACAAGTATCGCTGTAGCAGATGGTCAGCTAGCTTTCAACGAGGTCAGTGGAATGCAATACTTTTTCATAGTTGTCGGGGTTACTAACAGAAAGTGTTATTATGATAAAATAGTTGAGAAAAGGACTCGAGGAGAAAAATACGAACAAAATTGGTGTTATTTTCTGGAGGAAAGAGAAAGGAATGATAATAGCCCTCTCCTAAGTGGAGAGACGGTCACGAAGAGCTCTGTGTAAATAGTATTTCTGTCAAAGACGGGCAGATTTCTGAACTGGGAGGATAGCAAAGATTGTTGCTAGAGTGGAGATTTCTTGGAGCATCCATAAATACCAAGTTAGTAATGAGTTTCGAGCTAGATGTTTTTCCTTTGAAATGGTGTTTTTGTTTCTAGTAATAATAAGAGCAAAATGTGTTTTTTAAGACTAGAAAAGGTAAAAAAAAAGAAAGAAAAAGTTAAGTTGGTTTGTAATCCCATTTGTAAGAATTTTACTGAATTTTTAAGACATTTTGGGGGGCTGGAGTGAGAGTACAGAGGGTGCTTGCCTTGCATACAACTGATCCCGGTTCAATTCCTGGCACCTTATAGTCAGATCCTTGCCAGAAGTGATCCCTGAGCCAAGAGCCAGAAATAAGCCCTGAACATCACCAGTTATGGCCTGAAAAACAAAAAAAATCAATTAATAAATAAACAAAAGACTTGGGACTGGGGGAGGGGTGTCGCACCAATTGGTGCTCAGGTCTTAGTCCTGGCTCCATACTCAGGAATCACTCCTGGAAGTGCTTGAGGGACCATATTGATGGCTTACCCATTTTCTGGACCCTTTAGACTTTTGACTTTAAACTTTAGACTTTTCCTTATTGGCTTTTGGACCACACCCAGTGCTCAGAAATTGCCCCAGACTCTGGGGGTACACCGGGAACCATATGGGATGCTGGGGATTGAGTCCAGTTCAGCAATGTGCAAGACAAGAGCCTTACCTGCTATACTATCTCTTTGGTCCCCTTTTGCAGACATTTTTAAGAGAAGATTCTGAGTCACAGAAAATTGAGAGGGGATATGTAGAGATTTCCCATGTGCTGCCTACTCTCACACACACAAGCTCCTTCATCGCATCAATTAATAGCATGGCACGCTGGGTTACCAGGATGAACCTCCGATGACCATCATCATCACCCCAGAACCCATTGTTTACCTTAGTGCCCACTCAGTATTTACATCCTACAAGCTTGGAGAAATGGAAAATAACATACATCGCATTTCCACAGCTTTAAAATGCCCACATGCTGTGTCTGTTTATCAAGTTCCACAACCAACCCCTGGCAACCACTGACCCTTTGACTGTTTCTATCATTTCGCCTTTTCTCTGTTTCATATAGTTGGAGTCATACAGTGTGTGTCCTTTCAGTTGTTTTTTTCAGTTAGTAATATGCAGTTAAGTTCTCTCTGTGTCTTTTACTGGCTTGCTAGCTCATTTCTTATTAGCATTTCCAATATTCCAGTGTCCGGATGCACGACCCTCTTTATCCATGTACCTTCTGAAGGATACCTTGGTTGCACACAAGATTAAGCAATAAATATTTATTACATATAAAGTTTCTATAAGCATCCATTTGTAGTTTTTATGTGAGATCCAGTTTTTTTTTGTTTTATTCTTTTATTTTTTATTATTTTTTAAAAAAATTTTTTATTATACCACCGTGAAACATACAATTACAAAGGTGTTCATAATTGGTTCTTGGTAATACAGTATTCCAGCACCCATCCCTCCACCAGTGCCCCATTTCCACCATCAATGTACCCCTCCCCTCCCACCCCCAGGCAGCCTTAATACCAGGTACCCCAATTTCCTCTCTTTCTCTCTCTCTCTCTCTCTCTGTCTCTGTATCTCTCTCCCTCTTATTTTACACATTGTGGCTAGCCGTGCAGATATCTAGAGTTTATCACTTAAGTCTCTTTGTGTATATTCAGTGGTGAGTTTTAATCTGCCATTACCATTTCCCCGTATTTAGTAAAACACTGGTTATCTATTTATATCCTATTAATGGATGCAGTCATTCTATATCTGTCCTTTTCCTTCTGACTAATTTCACTCAGCATGATAGACTCCATGTCCATCCATTTGCAGGTAAATTTCATAATTTCATCTTTTCTGACAGCCGCATAGTATTCCATAGTGTAGATGAACCACAGTTTCTTTAGCCAGTCCTCTGTTCTCGGGCATTTAGGTTGTTTCCAGATTCTAGCTATAGTGAATAGCGCAGAGATGAATAAAGAAGTACAGATAGTGTTTCTGCTATGTGTTTTTCGATCTCTAGGGTATATTCCCAGGAGTGCTATTGCTGGATCAAATGGGAGCTCAATATCTAGCTTTCGGAGGAATGCCCATATTGTTTTCCAAAAGGGCTGGACCAGTCGGCACTCCCACCAGCAGTGGATGAGAGTCCTTTTTCCCCCACATCCACGCCAGCACTGGTTGTTCTTGCTGTTTTGGATGTGTGCCAGTCTCTGTGGGGTGAGATGGTATCTCATTGTTGTTTTGATTTGCATCTCCCTGATGATTAAAGATGAAGAGCACTTTTTCATATGCCTTTTGGCCATTCGAATTTCTTCTTTTTGGAAGCTTCTGTTCATTTCTTCTCCCCCATTTTTTGATGGGGTTGGCTGTTTTCTTCTTGTGGAGTGGAGAGCCAGTTTTCTACTCTTGTTGGGCAAACACCTAGGAGTAAGATTTCTGGAGCCTATGGTGAAGTGTGTTTAGTAGATAAGAAAGCTTAAAACTGCCTTTCAAAGAGGGCTGCCGTTCTGCACTTCTACCAGCTGTGAACTCTTGTTGCCTAATATTTGATACTGCCAGTATTTGATACTGCATGTATTCGATACTGCCAGTATTTGGTACGCCTCACCAGCATACTCCAGTATTTGCACATCCTAACAGGTGCAGGGCAGTATCTCACTGTTATTTTCAGTTGTGCTGCCTGATAATAGGACGCCTCCTTTCATTTGCTTATTAGCCACCTGTCTCTTTTCTGATGACATGTCTGTTAAGATTTTTGATTAATGTTTGGCGTAAATCATACACTTTCTTATTGTTGAGATTTACAAAATCTTTGTGTAGAGTAAGACCCTATCATTGACAGGATTGTATATCACAGTAAGTAAAATAAAATTTTAAAAATTAACAAAAGTTTATGTATTTTGAATAAGCTCTTTATCAACAGTGTCTTACAAATATTTTTCTCCCCAGTCAATGACTTGTCTTGTTTTTTTCTTTTGACACAGATTTTTTGCTGAGCACAAGTTTTTAATTTTCAGATAACCAGTTCAGTCATCATTTCTTTCACAAATTTTGTCTTTGAAATTGTTGGGGAGTTGGGGTGCTGGGCCACACCCAGTGATGCTCAGGGCTTTCTCCTTGCTCTGCACTTGGAGATCCCTCCTGATGGGCTTAGGAGACCATAAGGGGTGCCGGGATTGAACCCAGGTCAGCTGTGTGGGGAGGCATTTGAGTACAGGTTTCATATCTGCATGTGAGATCCTTAGTCCAGTCCTCCTAGCAGGGTTTGAGCCCTACCCATTGTACCTTCTTGTCAGGGATGCTGTTGGGGTCCCCAACAGTGTCAGGACAGAAGTTCTCTTTACCTCCGAGGATGCCGGGGAACAGATGAAAACTCATGAGTCCCGCGCAGTTCCAAAAAAGGCTTTGAATAGTACAAAAGCTCTTCCACAGCACTCCAATATAATGAACGAACTCTAGCTTTGGTGAGAACTTAGACTATACAAAAGAGCCTGTGTCTCCCACCAAAGAGAGAGGATCTCACCCGAGAGAAGTCCTACCCAAAAGAAGGAGCAAAAGGTCAAAAGCCAAAAGCTGAAAGCCAAAAGCCGAAAGCCAAAGCAAAAAAGCAAAAAGCCAAGGAGCCAAAAGCCAAGGAGCCAAAAAGCCGAGGAGCAAAAAGCCGGTCCCCTTATATACCAAAGTAATCCAACCGGGATTACTTGTAATCCCCTTTATACACAAAGTAATCCAACCGGATTATGCTTGGAATATCATGCCTCACTCAAGTGAGAGAAGGAATCCTGAGCTCTGACCTCCGTTGTTATTCCAGAATCAGGGACGCTGTCTCGTTTGCCAAGGCATCGAAAAATCAGATGGGCTGGACATGTAATGTGATTTGGAGATGACCACTGGACTAGAGCCGCTACCAACTGGATCCCACGGGATGTCAAAAGATCACGTGGCCGCCCACCTACAAGATGGTCAGACTTCTTTGTCATGACCCTGAGGCTCTTCATATTCCTGAATCAACCAGATGCCATTGGGCTACATTGGCAAGTGATAGGGTCCAATGGAAATGTTACTGGCACCTGCTTGAGCAAATCGATGAATAATGGGATTCAAGTGAAGTGATCAAGTGAATCCAACTGGGAGGGTCATGTCAACAAAGAACTCTAAACAGAGCGTAGAAGGGCAGTGCCACACCCTATTGCAGGTATAAACAAAGATTAGCCAAGGACTAATGCCGAGATTACGCTCTTATGTAAAACACTGGGGGAGAGAGAGAGAGAGAGAGAGAGAGAGAGAGAGCTGATATAAAGTAATACATCTTAATTTCATGAGTTTCATGTAATCTAGATGGTACCACAAGGTCCTTCTTATTTATTATCTGCACCAGGGTGATTCTGAGTATCTTGTTCTCCATATACTGAAAGGGTCACACTCACCTGCTTGAGAGCAAACTAGTATGATCCTTCCTATAGCCTTCCTATAGTCTCAATGTAGCCAGGGTAGTAGTCTCCTGGTAAATTCTAACTGTCCCACAGTTAGAATTTCTCCTGGTAAATTCTAACTGTCTAACTGGGTGCAGTGGGTATAAAGAGGAACTGTGCTCAATCTAGAAAACATAGAAGTCTTAGTAGATGTATAAGTCAGAAGTTATTCAGTCAAGGTGACTTCTGTAACTGCCGCACCCTCTAGCAGTGTTTACATAGAAGAGAGGTCTCATTAGAATGAACCTTGGCTTAAATAGATTAAGCTGTGAACTGTGGGCAAAACACCAAAGCTCCCAAATTAGCTAAATCTGTCATCCAACACCACCTCCTCTAGTCCCTGAAATTGTATTAAAAAAAAATTTAAGGACTTTAAACAATACTCCTTTGTTGATTTCTATAAATGTTATCATTTGTTATTTGCACTTAGGTCTGTGGTCTATTTTAGATTCATTTCTGTGATGAATATAAATCTGTGTTGAGACTCATACTATTTTGCATATGATAGTTTACATGCCCCAGCATTATTTTTGACCTATATAAACTTTAGAGGCATGTTTCAGGTATCTTCAAAATAACTTGCTGGAAATTTGATTGAATTTCTATAGATCAAGTGAATTTCTATCACTTCACTTGTCTTCCCGTTGTTCATCCATTTGCTCAAGCAGGCACCATTAACATCTCCATACGTCCTGTCACCTGCTAGTGTAGCCCAAGGGCATCTGCTCTTGCAGGAACATGAACAGCCTCAAACCATTTGTTCAGGTCATGGGAATGAGGTCTATTATCATTGTTGGCTTTTGGCATATCAAATATGACATGGGTAGCTTGCCAGGTTCTGCCTTGTGGGTAGTATACTTTCGGCAGTAGGTTCTCAGTTCATGCATTTAGTGATGATTTTCTCTTGGGTGGAGCTCTGATGACTTGTGGAGTCCGGATGTTGAAAATGGCTGCCTTCATGTGCAGGGAATCCTCTGGCTTCTTGCGATGCTCTATTGGGATGGTGGACCAGGGCTAGAACCTGCCTTCCCTCCTGGGGGCTCATGATTCGCTGAGCACAGGGAGAGTTGGCAGCAGCTATGCCCGTTGTATTTGTGTCTTTGGTTCAAGCATACCTGGGCTTGAAATAGTCTTCGCTGTAGGGTGGGATCTGAAAAAGCAGGTCTTTTTTTTTTTCATCTTCTCCTCTGAGCTTTATTTTTTTATTTTAATTTATTTTATTTTATTTTTTTAATAATTACAAAAATGTTCATGTTTGGGTTTCAGTCACAGTGTTCAGCTTTTCTCTTGGGTGGAGCTCTGACGAGCTGTGGAGTCTGGATGTTGAAAATGACTGCTCTCATCATTTCATATTTACATTATTTTATTTTACTTTATTTGTTCCATTCTGCTGGTGCTTAGTGCTTACTCTTGTTTGCAGAGAATTTCTATAAAAAATAATGGATGAACATTTTATCTTAAAATTAAAAACTTGTGCTCTTCAAAAATCAATGCCAAAAGAAAAAAAACTGTTGGAATTTCTATAGATCAAGACCTAGTGACAGTATTGCACCTCCATAAACATGGAATATCTCTCCGCTTATTTAGTTATTTCATTTTATTCATCAGAGTTTTGAGATTTCCCCCCCACACACAAAGATCTTATTCAAATTTTAAAATTATACCTAATTTAAAAATCATTTTGGGATAGCATGCGGGATCTCGGACGTGGCTGGGGAAGCTGGAACTCTGCTTTCCCCAGGCTAAGCTGACCATGGGGCTCCCAGGAGGACAGATGGGTTTTTGGGAGTGGGCCCATCACCTCTGGGGGTCCCGGAAGCAGCCGGATGAGACTCGCCCACCACACTAGCCACCACCTTCGTTGTCCAGACGCTGGGATACTACCTCATGACCAGATCAACAGAGCAAAACCAGTTTGAGCCAAGTTGTGCGGCCGCTTGCGCCCGCGCGGTCCATCAAAATAGTAGAAACAATAATGTCCTTTAATGCACTGCATTCTACGATGTGCAGGAAAGTTTGGCGGGGGGGAGAGATAGAGAGGAGAGAAAAGACATACAGAACCCGCCAAGCAGTTGAGGTGTGGGAGGGGGGAGGGAGGTGGGGACATTGGTGATGGGAGATGGGTTTGGGTGGAGGGATGAGTGTTGGAACACTGTAGAACCAAAACTCTACATGAGCATCTTGCAATTGTATGTCTAAAATGGTGTAATGAAATTTGGGAATAAATTCAAAAAAAAAAATCATTTAGGAGTGTTAATTTAAACAGTACTTTTTTATTTGTTGGGGAAAGAGGAATCCCAAACAGGCCTGGGAGTCCCGAGGTTCATTTCTGGTATTATCATTTTATTTTATTTTAGGCACTGTGGTTTACAGTGTCCTTAATGATAGGGTTTCTTACCTAAAACAAGGCAGTATCACACCCGCCTCCAGAGTGTCATTTCCCTCCACCTTGTCTCAGAGTCCCCCACCTCACATCCTGTGCCACACTTCCTTCCTTGTGGTAAGCTCCTACTAAAGACCAGTTCTCAGTTTCTGTTGGCTTTGGTCATTCATTTGTTATTCCCCTAATACATCTCTTTATATACTATGTATGTGAGAGATCATTTGGCTTCTGTCTCTCTCCTTCTGACTAAGTTTACTCACTATAATACTCTCCAAATCCATTCATGCTGCAGAAAATTACATGATTTCATCTTTTCTTGAGGTCAGAGGAATAGTACAGCAGGTAGGGTGCTCCCTTGGAACCCCATATGGTGCCCCCAAGCATTCAGAACTCATCCCTGAGCACAGAGCCAGGAGTAAGATTTGAACTTAGGTGTGGGCCACAAATTTTTAAATAAAGATTTCATTTTTAATACCAAAATATTATTTCACTATTTATATGTAGATTAGCTTCTTGGTCCAGTTATCTGTTCTTGGGCACTTGGGTTGTTTCCAGATTTTGGCTATTGTAACTGGTATTGCAATGATGAGTGCAAATATCTCTTTTGAGGAGAGCTTGGAGCCCTTGGGAGAGAACCTAAGAAGTGGAAATGCTGGGTCATATGAGACCTTAATTCCTATCTTTTGAAGCTTGTCCATATTGTTTTCCAAAAAAGCCTGGACCAGTCTACATTCCTACTAGCAGTAAATTTAGACAGTGGAGCTGGACTAGTCAGTGCTGATTTGGCAATGTGATGCTGCTTGGGCCCAATGAGATGTTGCTTTGCCCAGAGAGGTGATGCTGCTTGGCCCAGAGAGGTGATGCTGCTTGGCCCAGAGGGTGATGCTTGGCCCAGAGAGATGATGCTTCTTGGCCCAGTGAGGTGATGCTGCTTGGCCCAGTAAGGTGATGCTGCTTGGCCCAGTATTACTGTGAGCCACCAGGATCACACCAAACTATATTTGGGAGCCTCCAGTGCTATACTCTACAGTACTCAGCGCATTCTGCAGTGTGGGATGGAGCCCAGGCTTTGCCTAACTCCTTAGCTATCACCTGACCGCTAGCAATCGCCTTGACAAGACAGTATTATGTTTTTAAAAAGTTAAATCTGGGGCCAGAGAGATAACCCAGCCGGTAGGGCGTTTGCCTTGCATGCAGCCGGCCTGTGCCGGCCCGGGTTCGATCCCTGGCATCCCATATGGTCCCCCCGAGCACCGCCAGGAGTAATTCCTGAGTGCAGAGCCAGGAGTAACCCCTGAGCGTTGCTGGGTGTGACCCAAAAAAGCAAAAAATAAATAAATAAATAAAATTAAAAAATTAAAAGTTAAATCTCTTTTGGTTTTCATTGTTAGTGTTTAAGAAGTTGACTCCTGTGTAATAAATGCCTACCCTTCCACCTGTGAAAATCAAAATGAATACATATCTAGGAGGTTTTTCCCAGCTTCTGAACATTCTACATAGACGTGATGTCATTTGCAAACAGTTTCATGTCTTTATTACCCAATTGTGTACTTTTTTCATTTCCGCTCATTGACATTGTGTTTGCAGGAGTGAGGCAAAGGGGCATCCATGTCCTAACACCTGGTTTCCAGGGTCACTGGCCAGGGAAGATGTTTTGGCACAGGGCCACTGCACTCTGCCTCCTGTCACTGAGGGCAGCTACATGCAGACCTCACTTCACTTTGATTCCCAAAAGAATTGCATGCCCAAAAAATATATTCTTCCAAAACCACACACTCCCAAAAATATTTGTACACAATAAGCACTTTTACCAATTGTGGAGGCTGAATGAAGGAGAGCTTGACCTATCACACACTGATAGTCATCACTATCATCACTATCAGTGATGACTTATTGGGTTTTGTGGGGAAGCAGAGGGGCTAGGAAGTAAGGGTCACACCAGACAGTGATCAGGGCTTACATCTAGCTCTGTGCTTAAGGATTGCTGCTGTCGATGCTCCAGGAACCATATGCATTGCTGGGGATTGGACCAGGGCCAGCAGAGTATAAGGCAAACACCTTAGCCCCTGTAGTCAGATGTTGTGTGACCCAACATAGTGTTTTTATTAACCATTGTTCTTTCCCTGTAAGTGTTTAAAATCCTAATCATTTTAATGGGACAGGAGAAAAGGAGTAGGCTAGAGGGCAATTTGGCCTTCTCTCCCTCCCCCCTCCTCATACACACATTTTTGTCCCCAACTCCACACAAAAGTTTTATCTCCATCAAACTTTTTTTGTCATCTGACTTTGATTCCAAGTTATCTCTGAATTCTGCACTCCTAAACAAATGACACATTGATCAGAAGAAAAGGATCGGCACATTAATTTTCAGGGACCCACTATTTTGGTTACTAACTGCTAAGTAGAAAACCTTCCCAGGGCCACTGATACAACTCAAGCAGTAGAGCACATGTCTAGCACATGCCAGACCTCAAGGGTCCTGAGTTTGTTGCCCTCCCTGGGCTGCCCTTGCCCAACACTGCTGGATTACAACCCACTATACCCAATGGGGTGTAATCCTGGTGAGTACACAAGACTTCAGCCCCAATGGGAGTGGCTCTGACCTCTGCTGCTGGATATAGCTCCAATAAAAAAAGAAATAAGTAAAATATTTTAAAAAAAAAACACTCTCAAACTTACTGACTTAAGTAACAGGCTTTTTGTTATATTTGTCAAATATAACACCACTGTGGGTTGGTAGGGCTCGGTCTGGTGGTTCCTTTGCTCTCCCTGTTGTTCACTGGCCTGGAAACCGTCAGAAGGCTGTGGTGTCCACAATGGCTAACTCTCAGGGCCGGCTCTCTGTAGGGAGCAGTTCTAGAGTATCTTAGCTGTTCTCCATGTGGTGTCTACACTTGTTTGTGACACTCATGTGATGGCAATTGGGTCCCAAGAGGCACACTCCTGCTTATAGAAGCAGAGGCTTCTGAAGACAGTTTAAGCTAAATATGCATGCTAGCACTTTAAGTCCATCAAAGCTGGAGCCAACTCAGATGAAGGAGGAAAGAAGCAGGGTATCTGAGCCATTTCATTCACTGCACCCAGCATCTTTCCAAAAAGGTTATTGATAGTAAAATTATTTGCTGGGTTATCCACTCAAAGTAGTTGGCATATAAAAGCCAGAATGAAGCTTTCTGACTTTCTCATGACCTGCAATGCAGGGTGAAGACTAGGAGTGAACCAGTGGGGATGAAAGGATGCAAAAGCCCAGCTAGGCATACATCCTAATTTGTATATCTGTACGCAAATCCCTTATTTTGCTCTTATTTATTTAATTAAATAAATAAATTTTGCTCTTATCTTATTTAATCCCTTATTTAGTCACACACTCAAAACAAGGAACCAGAGAGATAGTACAGGAGTTTAGGCACTTGATTTGCACATGGTTGGCCACAGTTTTATCACTGGTACCACATAAGGTCCCCCAAGCACCTCCAGGAGTAGCCCCCTGGCACAGATCAGCCCCTTTGGCACCACCAGGTGGCCCAACTCCCCCCACTCCTACTACCTCTTCTCAGCATCCCCCAAAAAATCCATAAACTCCCAAACACTTAAGATCACAGTAATCAGATAGTCCCTCAACTCTTTCATCTTTAGGGGGCATTCTTCACCCACCCTAGAGTGGCCCAGCACGAGGACTCAGCTCCTACACCTGCACTGCTCCTGAGCACCAGGCTCAGACCACCAGCGGGATGCCCATAGGCACATTTCAATGCCAAGATTCTGGTTTGCTCTCCATTGTCTTTTCAGATTAAATATGCTATCATTCAAACAAAGCATCTTCAGTCTGACAAGATATCAAAAGGCAATCCTCTTTATGTTGCTAGTAAAAAGCCATCATCGGTCCCTAGCATACCAGAACCTTGTCCACACGTTCTTTAGCAGCTGTAATGAAAAGGACAGAGAAGACACTTTCTGACTGCCCCCCTCAGTCCTCACTGGCCTCCATGTTAGCAGTAATACATTCAGCAATAACCTTGTAAACATTGAGGGAACTGGGGTGGAAGTGGGGGTTTAAATCTACATTAAGACCCAAGTCATCCTCTTTCTAATGAAAAAGAGTCTCATGCTTCTAGATATAAATTGATTTTTGATTCCTCTAAAATGCAGAAAATAATTTGCTTTTGTTTTCTTTTTGCTTTCTTTTCTTCTCTTTTTTGGTCACACCTGGCGATGCTCAGGGTTACTCCTGACTCTTCACTCAGGAATTACTCCTGACAGTGCTCGTGGGACAATGCGGGATGTGGGGAATTGAACCCAGGTCGATTGTATACAAGGCAAATGCCCTACCCACTGTACAAATGCTCTGACCCCAGAAAGTAATTTTATAAAATTAAAATAATAATAATAAAATAATCAATAATCAAACAAAATAATTAATAAATAAAAATAATCAAGCTGGGGCCGGAGCGATAGTCCAGCGGATAGGGCGTTGGCCTTGCATGCAGCCGACCCGTGTTCGATCCCCGGCATCCCATATGATCCCCTGAGTAATTCCTGAAAGCAGAGCCAGGGAGTAACCCCTGAGCATTGCAGGGTGTGACCCAAAAAAGCGCAAAAAAAACCCAACAACAACAACAAGCTTTCCAAGTATATAAGAGCAATTCTTAAGAGACTGAAGAAAAACAAAAAGCCTCTTCCTTAGAAATAGAAATAAACTTCTGGAGTGTTCTAGAGTAGAGTTTTAGGCAATTTTGAAATAGTTTCATTGGAGATTAAATTGAGTAGTCTCTGTTGATATTCAAAATATGTCAGCTCTAGTCCTTAGACAGCAGCAGATTTTAAAGGGGACACACTGCCATGAGGTGGTCTGCTGGATGTAAGGACTGGATTTTTAAGAAGCTGCATGTATTGATCTATTCCTTTGTGTTGTCTCCTGTTGCTCTGAGCACAGAAAGTCTTGTCCTGAAAAGAGTTCAATATTTGTTTTTATCTTCTCCAAGTCCCTGTAGGGTTCTTATAAAAATACATATAATTAACTCTTTAATTCCTAGCATTTTAAAAGTATTATATTCAATATTTATTATGTGTTGGCTAACCAGCAATCTAGACACATTTGAGTGTGTGTGTGCGTGTGTTGTGTGTTGTGTGTGTGTATTCGATTGTACTTACCTATTTATTTCTTTATTTTTGCTTCTTGGCTCATCGCACCTAGCAATGCTCAGCAATGCCCAGGGGTTGCTCCTGATTCTGTTCTCAGGAATTACTCCTGATGGTGCTCAGGGGACCAAATAGGATTCTGCTGATTGAACCCAGGTCAGTTGCATGCAAGGCAAATGACCTACCTGCTGTACTTTAGCTGTCATCCCAAGGCGTTTTTAATTTATCTGTTGGTACTACTCACAGAACAGAAACTCAGTGATTCCCTCAACTTCCTTTGCAAACAGGGCATAGCCATGGATCTAACATGGATCTAAGACACCCTCACACCCTCACACACTCCTCACAATCCTTGTGAAATTTCCATTTCAACTCAGGCTGGGATTCTGGGTTGGGATTCTGGGATTATATAATAGGCTGGGATTATATAATAGGATTATTATATGATATATGATAGGATTATATTATTAATTATAATAGATTATAATGAAAATTATAAATTATAATAGATTATTATATATAATTATATATCCTATTATATAAGCCTATTATATAATAGGAATATATAATCCTATTATAAAATTCTATTATATAATACAATTATGTAATAGGATTATATAATAGGCTGGGATTCTGAACAGCTGTCCTGGGAGGGTGATGGCCCTGAGTCCCCAGGTTGCTGATGGCAGGTCTCTGACTCCATGAGATCTGTGATGAATGTGCAGTGTGGTACCACAGGAGCAGGGTGCAGTGCAGGTACCCCAGTCCCAAGCTGACCTGGGTTGCAATCTGAGCTATTCCCCCATCATCCTCAGCCTGTGTCCTGTTCTTGGTGTTGGGTTACCCTTTGTTCATAGCCTTCTGTCTCCTACTCAGTGGGGGTCTGTATCCTAACCAGGTGCTGTGACATGCCAGCCCTGGGTTTTGTATTGTAAGTGAAATGTTGTTTTCCTCTTTCCTACATGGTCTCTACATAGTCTTATGTTAGAACAACATCCTTTTGTATAGACACAGGGAAGACAAGTTATAGTTACGCTTTTGTAATACAGGAGTTAATCAACCCTGAAATAATTATTCCTGGGCATCTGTCATATTTCCTAACTTAAACCTCACTTCCTTTAGATTGATTCTAGTTCCTTATACCCCAAAAGAAAGGTCCTGTCTTAGGACTTGGATGAACCCAGGCAAGCCATGAGTAAGTTACCCTGGCCTCTACATGGGACAGGACATATACGTCATAAGCAGTATAATAAGTTAAGAGTGTGGTTATGGAATAAACCCTCTCCTGACTCATAGATAAGCAACCTGATTTAGGACCCTGTTGAGGGTTAGGAAAAAACTAAACTGTGCTGACAACTGTAGTCTGGAATGCATAGTGAGATGTCCCCACAAAAAGCCACTGTGTAAGCTTAATCCAGGGTGTAGATAAACATCTTATATCTTACTATGTTTATACAAAATGACTAGAAATATTATGAAGAAGTAAATGTAATATGATTGTTTACCAACAAAGGACAGGAGAACACAATATGCCCTTGGCTGGAATTCTACCTTTGTCCTGGATAGGTCTATATTCAGTCTCTGGGACAGGATCCTGGTAGTTTGCCCCAGGAATGAGGGGCTTTACAGCCCCTCATTGTTTTAGGATCAAAGTCCATCACCTCTTGTAACTTCTAACCCCCCCAATCTTTTGGGTAAATAGCAGACTTGACTTGAACAGGGGGAAAAGAGTTCACTGACTACCAAGACTGTGGTCCTGTTCCTTTGTCCATGGGTCAGTGGGAATGTTGTTGGCCCTGAACATGCCAGGGGATCCTGCCTAATCCCAATATATGTTGAGGACTCCATTAAACCCCAACTCTTGGAGCATTTCTGGGCTGCTTCATATCTTGTAACTATTTAATGATTTCCTTGTCTGCTGATGCTTGCTAGAGGAGGTGCTTCTGTAAGCAACGAACAACACTGACTCATGGACGGATATGAGGTAACACAGACATTCACTTTTTCCAAGTAGTTCATCAATATAGGGATTATTATAAAACAATACTCACCTCTTTGCCTCTCAACTAACCGAAAATGCCATCTCCTGTAAGCAGAATGCAGGTAACCCTCCCGCAAATTCATATGTTGGAATTCCTTCCCCAAATGGGAGAGTATCGGGGATTGATTAGGTCCTGAGCATGGAGTTCACATGAATAGGAATAAGGGGGACAAAACATGCCTTGCTTATAAAAGCGGGGACAACACAGCCTGGCAGGGGAAAGACAGCTGTCTAGAAGCCAGAAAGGATAGTAGTCTCTGATGATATTCTTGTTAGGTGCCGAAGCCACTAGCATCTTGATTATGAGTTTTCCAGCCTCCGGAGGAGAAAGAAATATACCCTGTTGTTCATATGCCACCCCATCCATGGGATTCTGCTATAGCAGCCTGAACAGACCAAGATACCATCTTATCTTGTTAAATACGCTGGGGTCAATTTCTGTGCCCTCAATTGTGCTTGATTGATCCGCTGTCAACTAAATTGTCTGGCCACGGAAGGGGAAGCAGACGGCCGCAAACCTCGTTCTGGGCTGTGACAGTGAGTCTCTGCTTTGTGATTCCACCTCCAGATAAGTGTGTTTCTGCCCTTAGTGCTATTCATTGCGTTTAAAGTAATGTGATTTTCATATTCTGAGTCCACCACGCTAACGTCTTCCCTTTCAACAAAGCTGATGGTGGACATGTCTGGTTCTGTGTGTGCCTGTGGCCCGCCAGCATCTGATGGTAGGCTAAGTGGGTCATGAAGCTGTCTGGGAGTAATAAGAACTGGAGAGAGGAGGAAAGAATTTTCCTGTTTCCTTGCACTGAACAGATCTGGTAGATAATCACTCTTTTCCTTGTGGGAAGGGTGCAAAGGAAACAGGACATGTGTTGAACAATCCAGCAACTGCTCTTAGGTGGGTAATGATTGGGGTGAATGATAACCGGGATAACCTGACTGCCCACCGCCTTACTCTCTTGGTTTTATGAGGTTCACCTGCCTACATAGCTTGATATATAGGGGTTGATGCAAGTGCACTCATCTCCACTTTGCCTTAGCTCTAAGCCTATTCTCCCACTGACTGGCTCTGTGGCCTTGGCCAGAGGTGTGCTGTGTGGGCCACACCAGCTGTTGTGGAATCTGAAGGTGTGTAGAAGCTTTTAGGAGCTACCATAACTAATGATCTCTTACAGGCTACAAACAGAAATGTATTCTCTCTGAGTTTGGAGTGGGAAATCCACCATCAAGGTTCAGGGCAGAGTGGGCTCCTGGGGACTCTGGAGGGAGATTTATTTGAGGTCTCATCTCTGCTAACTTCCCTGAAGCCCAAGCCATTTGTTCAAGGTCAATGAAAAAACCATCAGGATCAGTTTAAGTTGTACATTGTCGTCTTAAACTTCCGCTCCCAAAAACTACCCATTGGCGGACTATTGAATTTGCTTTGGATGGACTTTGAGAATGATCAGTATAAATTCTTCTTTGAATGGGTAGTAGAATCCAACAATGAAATTTTCTAGTTTTCTAATACAACTGTGAAAATCACCAGAATCAAATCTGCATTACTTTGCCTTAGGGTTAGTTTTGTTCTTTAATTCTCAATGTGTGAGAATGCCTTTAGTATAACTAACTGTCACAGACATCATTATCTGGCTGGGAAAGACAGAGGTTCAAGAAAAGATAAAATCAGGTTTGGAGGAAAGCTGGTTTCAGTCTTAGGGGATGGTAATAGAATATGTTGGTTAGAAATGAAATGGAGGGGCCAGAGAGATAGTACATTGGGTAGGACACTAGCTTTGCAACTGGCCAACCTGAGTTTGATCCCCAGAACCCCATATGGTCTTAAGAGTCCACCAGGAACGATACATGTATGCAGAGCCAGGAGCAAGCCACTTACTTGAGTAAGTGGCTCAGGAAAAGCAAGGAAGGAAGGAAGGAAGGAAGGAAGGAAGGAAGGAAGGAAGGAAGGAAGGAAGGAAGGAAGGAAGGAAGGAAGGAAGGAAGGAAGGAAGGAAGGAAGGAAGGAAGGAAGGAAGGAAGGAAGGAAGGAAGGAAGGAAGGAAGGAAGGAAGGAAGGAAGGAAGGAAGGAAGGAAGGAAGGAAGGAAGGAAGGAAGGAAGGAAGGAAGGAAGGAAGGAAGGAAGGAAGGAAGGAAGGAAGGAAGGAAGGAAGGAAGGAAGGAAGGAAGGAAGGAAGGAAGGAAGGAAGGAAGGAAGGAAGGAAGGAAGGAAGGAAGGAAGGAAGGAAGGAAGGAAACAGAGACTCTATGGGAGGTTGTGGTGCTGGAATGATTTATACATGAAGCCCTATTATTTACAGGATTTAAAATCATGATGCCAAAGTAAATTTTTTTTTTTTTTGCTTTTTTGGGGTCACACCTGGCGATGCTCAGGGGTTACTCCTGGCTCTGCACTGAGGAATTACTCCTGGCGGTGCTCGGGGGACCATATGGGATGCCGGGGATCGAACCCGGGCCGGCACAGGCCGGCCGCGTGCAAAGGCAAATGCCCTACCCACTGGGCTATCGCTCCGGCCCCCAAAATAAATTTTTTAAAAATACATATTTGGACCAGGGAGATAAGTCGAAGGGGTTCAAGTGAATGCTTTGTGTGTGGAAAGCCTGGCTTCAACCCTTGAAATCTCATGATTCCTTGAACACTGACAGGAGCATTCCCTAAACCCTGAGTATTGAGCCTGGAGTGGACACCGAGCATCAGAGCCTGTGTCTCCAAAATAAACCAGAAAGAAGCATATGTACCGAATCCCTCACCCAGAAATCCTAGTTAGATGTTGAACCCTTGGGGAGAAACATCTGTAGCGTGTGCAGGTATGTGTAAGAGGACATTTATTGCTTTATTGCTTATAATTGGGCAAAACAGACATGATTTAAATGCTCTGCCATTGCAGAATGGCTAAATAAATTATGGTATAAATGGATTATGACTGTTTTGTAGCCATCGGGAAGAATGATGTGAAATATAGATAGATTGGTAGATTCATCTGGAAAGTATTCATCAAGTAAAAAAACCTCCATTATAAAGCAGTAATAATCTCAATTGCTAAGGGGATATATGAAAATATATACTTTACTTTTTGCCCAAATAAAGTTTGAAATGCTTAAAAGGTGTCTATAAAGATTCAAATATAATTTCAAAACACTGATTAATTTCTGGAGACTTGAATTGGGAGCTGCAAATGAAAGGAAGGCACGAGCATACTTTTAGGTTTATGCTCTTTATTTGAAATTTTGCAGAAAGTGTGTGTCAATTTTGTAAAGAATTTGCGATGAAAATCAGAGAAAAGCAAAAAATCCTACGTATAAAGAAATTGACAAAATCTTGTCACTAAGGTCAGTAGCTTTTACCGCTTTCATCTTTAATCTCTGCCTCTGCAAATAGAGAGAATGACCCAGAGTGTTTTGTGGCTGAACATCCTCTCATCCACCAAGCTTGGTGGCATTTATTCAAAGGTACTCAGGGAATGGGAAGATATTACTGCAAAGCCATTAGAGCCATTAGCGATGATTTTTTAGTTCTTTAGAAGGATAAAAGAAGCTCTCCAAAAAATGAGGAAAGGTCACCCTTCTACTCAAAATGAAAAAAGGTGACCTTGGGTATTACAGGATGTACATTTTTAAATCATTTCTTTTATCTTAGGCAAAATATTGGATGAAAAAAAACCTTTAATAAGTAGGAATGCAGCCGCTGGGATAAACATAAATTTCAGGGCTGGGCAGACGGCTCAAAGGGATGGATGGAGCACACGCTTTGCAAGCTCGAGACCCAAGTTCTATAACGAGCTTTACCTGGTTCCCAACACGGCTGAGAGTGATACCCAAGCAACACTGAGTATGAACACAAGCCCCCAAAACCAATAAAAGATGAATTCTGGGGGTGAGATGAGGAAAGCATCATGATAAAGATCCCATAGGTTCATGTTCTTGACTGGAAGGCCAGTAATGACCCTTTGAAGGTCCTCCCTGAATAAGGACCTCATGAATCTGGGGGCTGGGGGCTGGGGGCTGGGGGGCTGGGGCTTGACCTCAGGAACCCAGCACCTCTGGCTTCAGCCCAGTGGGAATGTCTCAAGGCTGGCAACAGAAACTTGCAGCTGGATCCAGGTATTAAAGCGTGTTCCGCTGTGCCTCTGCGTCTCCAGCCCAGTACCTCATCCCCAGTGGGTCTGCTTCTAGCTTCCCGTTCAGCAGAAACTAGTCATTTCTCCAGTGATCTTCTGGGATGAGTTCTGTTCTACTGGGAGAGTAACAGAGAGATTTTCAGTGATATTCAGGATTTGTTTCACTCCAATCTCCAGTTTTGGAATTCTTGACTGACTAAAATTTGTAAAGACCTCATTCCAAGAGACCAGGTCCAATAAAAAATTATGACAATGTTAGAAAGGGGAAGAAGAGATTCTAAGGGACTGACATATGTCCACTACAATCCCATCACACAGATTATCCCAAAAACCTGAGCCTCCATTTTGCCATCTGTACAAATAGTATAAAATACCCATCTCTGGAAATTAGTAAGATGATCAAAGCAACTTAAATAGGAACTTGTCATTAAGAGAGTCCACCTCAAATATATTAATATTACCATTGAACCTAAATAACTGGGAGAAAAAATAAGCCCAGAAAAGATATTTAAAAAGAGGAGAGAAGAAATGAATCTCCATGTCACAAAAGAAATGAATATGGCAATGGAGAAAAACTAAGTTGGGTCACAAATTTTTAAATGAAAACCTAACACGGAAATTTGCTGAAAATACTGTTCTCAGGACTTGAGAGTACAGCAAGTTAAGCACTTGCCTTGCACATGACTACGCTTGGTTCAATCCCTAGCATCCCATATGGTTTTCCAAGTACTACTATGAATGTTCCTGGACACAGAGCCAGGAAGAAACCTTGAGCATACCTGGATGTGTTCCTCAACCATATATATGTTGTTAAGAAATATATACAAATATAAATATATACATGTATACATATATACATATACATCATATATTTAAATATACAGACATATACAAATACACATATACAGTATGTTATATATACACATGTTATATGTGTATACATTTCCCACATTATATGTATGTATATGTAAATATACATATGTAAGATACATAACATATATGTATATAACATATGTACATTTCTTGACATTGCCATAGGAACAATCTGTTTGGAACTGGGGCAAAGGAAGTCTAGGAGTTCCCAGAGGATGGAAACACTGGGTTTTGGTACCAGGGGCTGGGAAGGGCAGTGGTAGGGACCCAAATGAGCTCCAGACATAGATGTGCACATTCTTCTGTAGACAAGAAAAATGCTGATCGCTCTTCTGAAAATGTCAATAAAGGTTCACAGGCCTGCCTCTGTTCCCTGGCTCCCCGACCCGGCCTTGGGCCGGCATTATACACATTTGGAAAGATAAAGGCTTTAAGGTTTGTTTTATGAAAAGCAAACATTTGTCCAACATTTAACTTGTTAAGGGCTGTGTGGGCTGGGTCATTAGACGATGCCTTTCTCTGCGGGAACAGCCTTCCCACCCCAGTGCAGGGAGGCTGCTCTGCCCAAGCTGTTTCGAGGCCAACATCTGGTTTCAATATCAGCTCTGCCAAGCCCTTGGTGAGAGTTTGAAGACCTTGTGGTTTATTTTCCTTATCTTTTTAAAAAAGGGCTTTGCAGGTACTGTTTTTTTGGGGGTATGCTGAGAGGATTCATGCATTAACACATGAAAACTCTAAAAGTGCAAATTAGCTAAGATTATTCTTATCTTAATTAATCAATATCTTATCTATCTAGGGGGTGACTCAGCTGTGCAGGTGTGAGAGCAAGATTTCCCTGGGATCAAAGTTTCTCTCTTTCCTCCTTCCTTTCTTCCTTCCTTCCCTCCTTCCTTCCTTTCTTCCTTTCTTCCTCCTACTCCTTCCTTCCTTTCTTCCTTCCTTCCTTCCTTCCTTCCTTCCTTCCTTCCTTCCTTCCTTCCTTCCTTCCTTCCTTCCTTCCTTCCTTCCTCCCTTCCTGCTGCTGGGCCACACGCAACAACAACGCAATGTTTAGGGGCTTCCTGGAGCTCCCTACTCTGTGTTCAGGATCATGCTTTAATGCTCTTATGCAAGGCTAGTCCATTACTCCTCTACTAGCTCTTGAGCAGCCACATTTCTGTTCCTGTTAGCTCCATCTTCCATTTGTTCACTCTTTTCCTAATTTCCTCTGAACAAAATTACTTATGGAGATGGCTTTGCAAGATTTCCCCATCATTGATTTCCTGTAAGCTAAAATTATCTGACTCTGGAGCTCACCCTGTTGAGATGCAGCCAGTCTGCTTCCCTCCCCACCAATGCCAGGTGTGGTGGAATACCTGCATCTGATGACACACATGTCACACCCAAGGCATGTGGCAGACAGAAAACCAGTTCCTCATTCATGAGACTGACACAGCATTTGCGCATGGGAATTATTAAGGACCTGAGGTTGGGAAAATGATCCTGAATTTTGAAGAGTGGGCCCATTGTTTGCAAGGAGTCTTAAAAGCTGAAATAAGGGGGGCTGGAGAGAAAACTCAATGGCCTGAGTGCTCTGCACGCAGAAGGCCTGAGTTCTATCCTCAGCATTGCATGACACCCCACTTTCCCAACTCCCCAGGAATGTACTTCAGGCACCAAGGCAGTTTTAGCATCTAAACATTTGCTGGGTGTGGCCCAAAACAAGAAAATAGGAAAAGGAAGGAAGGAAGGAAGGAAGGAAGGAAGGAAGGAAGGAAGGAAGGAAGGAAGGAAGAAGGAAGGAAGGAAGGAGAAGGAAGGAAGGAAGGGAAGGAAGGAGGGAGGAAGGAAGGAAGGAAGGAAGGAAGAAGAAGAAGGAAGGAAGGAAGGAAGGAAGGAAGGAAGGAAGGAAGGAAGGAAGGAAGGAAAGGAAGGAAGGAAGGAAGGAAGGAAGGAAGGAAGGAAGGAAGGAAGGAAGGGAGGGAGGGAGGGAGGGAAGCTGAAATGGGATCTGGATTGATAGGTAGCACTATGGGAAAGGCATGTGTCTTGCATTCAGCCAACTCAGGTTCAGTCCCCACCAGTGTCCCCCAAGCCCTACTAGGAGTGATCCCTCGGCAGAGTCAAAGTGAGCCCTGAGCACCATTGGGTATGGCTCCCAAACCAAAAGTAATTTTAAAAAATGGAAATGGGCAGCAGAAAAGCTAGAGGAAGGTAAACATGGCCAAAGAGCCAAGGTGTGAGTGAGGTGAGAGCTGGGGGGGGGGGGAAGGACCCCACTGCTGCTGGGTTAGGAGGAGGAGGAAGGTGCCCTGAGCATCAGGTAGCTGGGAAAAAGAATTCCTTCTCTCCTGCAGCTTATAAGAAGACACGCATGCCCACAGGGCTTGCCTTCAGCCAAGTGAGAGCCCAGTCAGACTTAGAATGTATAAAAAAATCAAAATTATGTCCCTTGTGTGAAGCCACTAGCATACAGGACTTGTTACATCCAGTAACAGAACTTGTTACCGATACTGACACAACAGATGTCAGCCCAGCTGTGGTGATGGATCACCACTGGGACAGGCATGCCCTGGGCATCCCAAAACACACAGCTTGAGGAGCGTGCGAGCAGTAAGCCTGGAGTCCCTCTACCCTCAGAACCCATCGCCAGGACACCTGTCTCTGGACTGTTCCCAGTCATTGATGAAACATGGTGTGACTCTCCCCAGCCAGGGAGACCCCCAATGCACAGCATTTGATTGAGGATGCCCCAGCAGCCTGGTAAGACCTCCTCGAGTGGCATCGCAGAACACAGACCTTCTCTTTCATCTGTGTGGCCCAGGAGAGCCAGGGCCCCGCATGCAAGCAAAGCAGGAGCTTCCCTACTGAGCTACCTTATTCCCCCGTGAAGCTCTTCTCCCCATTTTCCCTTCACACGCATCAAGCTTCCTCGTGTTCTGTCTGCTTCCTCTCTTTGATTCTACAGGAAATCTTCCTCACATTTCTGCTTTCCTGGTGCCAACACAGTACTAGGCATTCCAAATGGACACATCTTCCAAGACCCACTTGTTATGAGAAAGATCTGCAGGTACGCCTTCTCCCTCACCTCTGCTCCTTCCTGTATTTAACAGAATCTGGGCTTTGGGTGTCTTTAATGCTTCTCTCCACCTCTCATCCTGATGGGGTCCATTCAAAGTCTAATGGCTGGCTAAGCAGGCAAAGAATCCTTGTTCCATTCAAATGTTGTGTGTGACTGAGAGTGCACATATTCAGAAAGAGACAGAGCAGTGTCTTTCCTTCTTTCTCTGTCACCTGAAGATTAGTGCCCCAAGGTTCAGTCACTGAGCCAAGGCAGGCACCGTGGGCATGTGATGAGACCATTCCTGGTTCCAGAACTTGCTGACCTAAGGCCCGCATGGTGTGCGAAGTGCATTTGCTTGGGGATTCAGATGTATCTGGAAGAAGAGTGGGGATAACCCTATCCACAGTCTATTTGCATGAGGAACTGGGAAGGAACTGGCACTTCCTCTGTGAGAATCCGCCTTCCACGCTGAAGTTGAGTGCACAGATGTGATTCACACTCCAGATGAGCGTGGAGAGAGGGTCTGAATTCAGTGGGGGATATCTCATAGTCACAGCTGCAGACTGCCTGCACCCCCCCCCCCACCCGGGGACCCTAGCCCAAGGCCTGGGAAGACAGCAGAATGTGGAGCTGGGATTTTTCACTTCGATTATGAAAGATGAAAATGCCTGGTGTTAACATGCCCAGTTTTAATAAAGCCAAGAAAGACTTTAGACACAGACGTGGCCTGGGAATGATAATCACAAATAAAGCCCCTCTTAATATGAGCAGAAGCCAAGGTTGACTGGAAGGACCTGAGTGGTCAGTTGCTGCAGCAGAGGCCATTTGCCAATAAGACAGGAGCTGGAGGAGGCTGAAGGAGGGCAAGGGGAAATATTCCAGGCAGCAGCTGTTCCATCACTCCCGTGGTGCTGCCGCCGCCAAGGTTAGCCTCTGGAATAGTCAATGCCCAATAAAATGTGCTCTACACTCCTCAACGACAAGAACTGTTTCCTGTGCTTTCCTCTTGCTTCCTTCTCTATTTTTTTTTTCACTCCAGAGGGAGGGAGAGCTCAGCAAATCTGGAGAACCTGCTTTTATAAATCATCCCCCAGGTTAGCACAGTGCCTGGCATATGACTTGAGTTTAACTCATGAATCAGAGCCAATAAAATGACTCTGATTTTGCTTAAAATAAAAGTCAGTGGAGAGATAATATATAGCAGGTAGGACACTTTCTGTCACTCAGAGTGATCCCTGAGTACAGAGCCGGGAGTTAACCCTGAGCATTGGTGGGTGCGGCTCCAAAATTAAAATGGGATAGAATAAAATAGGATAAAATAAAATAAAATAACTGGGATAGGATAAAATAAAGTAGCACATATGCCCCGTGGATCGTTTGGGATCCCTCCGGCCACACTGTTCCAGCAGAGGGAAGTGGACCCTAGCTCTGTGCTTACCTTTTTCTCCTTCTGTTGCTGGGGGCACATGCAGGTGATCCCTGCCGAGTGTTCCAGAAGAATCTGCTCCTGCACTGCTTCCCCAGGGAAGAGGCAGCAATGCTAAGGATTTGAGGAAACACCAATGATACCCTCAAAGATATTTGGGGCTACCCAATAAGTCACTGCTGGGTTTCCACTGCCTCCTGCATGTTTCTATCATTATTATTACTATTACTATCATTATCATCATCATCATCATCATCATCATCATCATCCTTGTAGTTTCAGAGATTAAACCCAAGGTCTTATGCATTCAAGGCCCGTGCTCAGCTGCCCCATCCCTGGCACTGTTTCCTCTTCAACTTTTACCCCATGTCTAATTCTGTGAACTGTGGGGTAAGTACAAGAGGGAGTTTTTCCTTTTTATTGAAACACTGTGATTTACAAAGTAAAAAGGTTTTCATAATACTGTTCATAGATTCAAGCTTTAATACCACTCCCACCCCCAGTATGTTCCCACCACCAAAGACCCTCATTTTCCACCCACCCCAATCCCCATGCCTGCTCCCTCAGCCGGCAATATTACATTGACCATTAAAGCATATATGTGGCAATGTTATTGGTGAATCCATTTTCTTCCCTACTGTTGGTTATGGGAGAATCTGGTCAAATTCTGTTCTTGAATTTACTTTTCTGAGTTTCTAGAGTGTGGTTGGTTTCCACAAGCCTGATGGTACTCGGCGTGCCAGATGGCAGCTCTGCCTCATGTGTCTGAGTCTCTGCATCATGGCCGGCAGCCCACAGGCAGTTCGTGGATGGGTCCACCATGCTCCTGGACAGAACAGAGGCAGGGAAGGGGAATCCCAACACCATAGGAGGGATTTATTGATGGCTAGAATGTTCTATTTCCTTCTTCCTTTGCTAGAAAATTTATCCATCAAAATTGCCTCTGTAATCTATAAAGAACTAAACCAATCTGTATTGAGGCACAGTGATTTAGGTGATCAACACATTTTAATGGGGAGGTAGAAAAAAAAGGTTTAGGTATTTGTGTTATTTCTCTCATATTTCAAACTTTCTGGATCCATTTAAAAATTTTTAGAGATCCTCATCAAATATTACTACAGAATTAAGGCACTTGCTCTGCAAGCGACTAAATTCTATTTTTTGACCCCACATATGGTCCCCCAAACACTGCCAGTAGTGATCCCTGAGCACAGAGAGAAGAGTAAGCACTGAGCATAGCTGAGTGTGGCCCAATCATCTCACACACACACTCACACACACCCCAAATATCAGATGGTGCTCAAGGGACATTATACAACATAGGTATCAAATCGGAGTCAACTGCACACACACACACACACACACACACACACACACACACCCAGTATCAGATGGTGCTCAAGGGACCATATACAATGTAGGGATCAAATCAGAGTCAACTGTGTGCAAGGCAAGTATCTAAACAACCCTGTTCTGTCACTCTGGCCCTAAGACTGAAAAACAGTGATAATACAATGGGTAGAGTATTTGCCTCACACACAGCCAATCCAGGTTCAATCCTTGGCACTGCAAATGGTTCCCTGAGCCTGCAAAAATGATCCCTTAGCACTGAGCCAGGACTAAGCCATTACAGAGTTGGGTGTGGCCAATAAAAAAGACAACATAGCAATAAATGATAAAAAATAGTACAAGTTTATTTTTTAGCCATAAAATCCGATTACTCTACCCACGACCCATTTGTCTACCCATGCATTCATGTAAGGCAGACATTATGAATGTACAGAGAGTTTCTACTCACAAATAGTTCACCTAGTAAAGAAATCAATACTTAAACACAATACTTAGAACATGGTTTACTAGAGACATATACATGATGGCATGAAGGAGCCGACGCAAGAACCCCCAACTCTGTCTGGAAGCCTCGAGCTGCCCTGAGAGTCTTTGAAGTTTGGAGGAAGGTGATCTTCTTGCACCATGATTGCAAAGACTTTGCGAGAAACTCTGTTGTGGCCTGTACAGGTCAGATACAAAAAGCTCATGACCATTTGTCATCAGAAGGGGCTATTTGGTCTCTCAGAACAAGTGGACAGGTTTGAGAATGACGACTCTTTTAGGTAACGTGACAGGAAGAAGAGGGACAGGATGTTTCTGCATCTCTCAGGCTTGATGAAAAATGCGTTAGTAAACTTGCTTTAAAAAGTTTTTCCAATGACAATAGAATTTATTCCTAATTCAGACTTTTCCCTGCGGGTGCTAACAATTCGATTTCTGTAACATGAGCTAGAAGTGAAAAATAAAACAGACATATTGTAGAAGTTGTAAAATCAATGTGATTGTTTTCCCCTCCTATTCATCGTGAAAGATATTAAGATTTATTTTTGTTTCCTGTGGAAAACAGATTATCACTTCTGGGTAAAAGCTGACAGTGATTAAGACAGTGTGGTATTGGTATAGAGACAGACCCATAGACCTATGGAATAGAACTGAATATCCTGAAAAACACTCTCAAATATACAACCACTTAATCTTCGATAAAGGAGCAAAAAAATATTAAGTGGAGCAAAGAAAGCCTCTTAAACAAGTGGTGCTGAGAAAACTGGGCAACTGCGTGTAAAAAAATGAACTTAGACCTCCTTATAATGCCATGCACAAAAATCAGATCAAAATGGATTATAGATCTCAACATCAGACATGAATCTATAAGGTACATCGAAGAAAGCATAGGATAAACGCTCTACGACATTGAAACTAAAGGTATCTTTAAAGACGACACACCACTGACCAAGCAAATGGAAGCAAAGATAAACAAATGGGATTATATAAAATTGAAAAGCTTCTGCACCTCAAAAGAAATGGTAACCAAGATACAAAAACAATTCACAGAGTGGGAAAGGATATTCACCCAATACCCATCTGACAAGGGGTTAATATCCAGGATATATCATGCACTGGTAGCACTTCACAAGAAAAAATCAGCCAACCCCATCAAAATATGGGGGAGAAGAAATGAACAGAAGCTTCCAAAAGAAGAAATTCGAATGGCCAAAAGGCATATGAAAAAGTGATCTTCATCTTTAATCATCAGGGAGATGCAAATCAAAACAACAATGAGGTACCATCTCACACCACAGAGACTGGCACACATCCAAAACAGCAAGAAAACCGGTGCTGGCATGGATGTGGGGAAAAGGGACTCTCATCCACTGTTGGTGGGAGTGCCGACTGGTCCAGCCCTTTTGGAAAACAATATGGGCATTCCTCCGAAAACTAGATATTGAGCTCCCATTTGATCCAGCAATAGCACTCCTGGGAATATACCAGGAGACCGAAAAACACATAGCAGAAGCACTATCTGTACATCTTTATTCATCTCTGTGCTATTCACAATAGCTAGAATCTGGAAACAACCTAAATGCCTGAGAACAGAGGACTGGCTAAAGAAACTGTGGTTCATCTACACTATGGAATACTATGCAGCTGTCAGAAAAGACGAAATTATGAAATTTACCTGCAAATGGATGGACATGGAGACTATCACGCTGAGTGAAATTAGTCAGAAGGAAAAGGACTGATATAGAATGACTGCATTCATTAATAGGATATAAATAGATACCAGTATTTTACTAAGTGTGGGAAATGGGAATGGCAGATTAAAACTCACTTGATCACTTGATCACTTGAATCCCGTTATTCATAGATTTGCTCGAGCGGGGCGCCAGTAACATTTCCATTGGACCCTATCACGTGCCAATGTAGCCCAATGGCATCTGGTTGATTCAGGAATATGAAGAGCCTCAAACCGTTTCTTCAGGGTCTTAACAAGGAAGTCTGACCATCTTGTAGGTGGGTGGCCACGTGATCTTTTGACATCCTGTGGGATCCAGTCGGTAACAGCTCTAGTCCAGCGGTTGTCTCCAAATCGCATTACATGTCCAGCCCATCTGATTTTCGATGCCTTGGCAAACGAGACAGCATCCCTGATTCTGGAATAGCGACGGAGGTCAGAACTCCGGATTCCTTCACTCACTTGAGTGAGGCGTGATATTCCAAGCATAGCTCTTTCGATGCCTCTCTGGGAGACCCGAATAGCATTCCCATCCTGCTTTCATAGGGCCCAGTTCTCTGAGGCGTATGTTAATGCAGGGAGAATGGTGGAGTCGAAGAGATGTGCCCGGAGCCAGAGGTTCTTTGTCCTTTTAGCTATTTCTTCGATGCCGTTGAAGGCATTCCATGCCGCTCTCTTCCTCCTGCGCAAGCTGTCCGATGCGTGTTCGATATGCCAAATCCAGTAACAAAAATGTTTATTTTCCTGACCCTGAAAGAGCCCTTAATACGGCAGCAGTAAGAAAGGCAAACAAGCAGTGCCTGATAAAATTTCAAGGCTGTCCTAGGCTGCCAAAAGCAGAAGGACTAAAATGACTGTCTGTACTTTCAATGCACGTACGCTGGCATCGGAAGCATATATTGAGGATCTGATGGTGCAAGCACAAAAGATCAAGTACGACATCATTGGTCTGACTGAGACGAGGAGGCGTCAGTCGCATCATGCTGTATTTGACACCGGAGAAGAATTGTTCCTTGGAACATGTGACAAAAAAGAGGCGTCGGTGGCGTTGGTGTCCTTGTCAGCACGAACATGGCTGTCAACATTGATTCATTTGAATGCCTAACAAACTGAATAGGACGATTACACTTGAGGAGATGTGGCCCACTGCCAGCAATTTCTATCTTCATTGTCTATGCACCAACATCCACATACAAAGAAGATGAAATTGATAAATTCTACATGGAATTGGAGGAGTTCTATAAAAAAGATCACACCTTCTACAAGATCATAGTCGGTGATTTTAATGCCAAGATAGGACCGAGAAGATCGGCTGAAGAACTCCACATCGGGACCCATGGCCTAGAATGGAACGAACAGGGTGAGAGACTATCTGAGTTCATCATGTCCAGCAAGACTATTCATGGGAACTCACAGTTTCAGAAGGCTGAAGCGAAACGTTGGACATGGGAATCTCCTGGCGGACAGTTTCACAATGAAATTGACCACATCATCTTCAATCGACGGTTTTGTCTGACTGATGTTGCTGTCGTCCCCAAATTCCAGACAGGATCGGACCACCGCCTCCTTCGTGCAAAATTCTACTTCCTGCAATGGGGAGAAAAAGCTGCAAAGTTTAAGAAGAGAACTCCCAGAACGACCACCAACTGGGAACTCTTTGGCACCATTGCGGCAACATGGGAAAGATAGCATCATTGATGACATCGATGAAGAATACAACCGACTGGTTCAGCACCTACATGATTGTGCGAAGAATGCCGAGAGAGAGAAAGACACAAAAGGGACGCTTGTCTTCAGAAACTCTTGAGCTCATTCGCCAACGTGGCAAGGCGCGAGCCTCAGGAGACCAAATGCTAACGTCCAAGCTTGCTAAACAGTGCAGAGAAGCGATAAAAGCAGACCTCAAAGACAGAAGAACAGAAATACTGGAAGATGCAGCAGAAGCCTGGAAAAGTATTCGCACTGCCCGCCTGTCCTTCGCCAACTATAAGACCAAGATGACTGCCCTCCGACGCCTGATGGATCTATCACATCTTCCAGAAAGGCAATGGAGAAGATTATCCAGGACTTCTACTCAAATCTCTTTGATAGCCACATCCACCTGCCCACATACCAAATTCCACAGGATGGATATGTCATTCCCAACGTTCTCCCTTCTGAAATCCGACATGCCATCTCGTCAGTAAAGAAGGGAACAGCACCAGGCCCAAAGTCAGACCCGAACACCTGAAGAATCTGCCATCGGTACTCATCAATACACTAGCTCGGCTCTTCACACGCTACCTGTCCGAATGCAAGGTGCCCTCCCAATGGAAAACCAGCAGGACAGTTCTACTGTTCAAGAAGGGAGACATTCACGACATCGGCAACTGTCGCCCCATCTGCCTGTTGTCCGTCATCTACAAGCTGTTTACACGAGTCATCCTGAACAGGATTAGCAGAACACTAGATGAAGGACAACCATGCGAGCAAGCAGGCTTCCGGAAAGGATTCAGCACAATCGACCATATCCACACAGTAACCAAGCTCATTGAGGTTTGTAGGGAGTACAAGATGCCGCTCTGTCTCATGTTCATTGATTTACAGAAAGCCTTTGATTCTGTGGAGACTGAAGCAGTCATCGAAGCCCCTAGTCAAACAGGGTGTTCAAACCCAATACATCAAGATCCTTCGTGAGCTGCATTACGGATTCACCACCAGGATCTCACCATTCTACAAAGAAGTGATCATTGATGTGAAAAGAGGGGTTCGACAGGGTGATACCATCTCACCAAAACTCTTCAGTGCCACCCTCGAGAACATCATGAGACAATTAGAATGGGAAGGAATGGGAGTGAAGATAGATGGTCGGCAACCTTACCACCTCCCCGCCGCTGATGACATCGTTCTAATTATACCAAACATTAGCCAAGCGGCACAAATGCTGGCTGACTTTAACCGAGAATGTGGAAAGGTAGGTTTACAGCTGAATCTGAAAAAAACTATGTTCATGAGAAATGAACTAGTTCCTGAGGCCCCATTCACTCTCAATGGAACAAACATCTCTGAATGCAGCAGTTATGTGTACCTAGGTCGAGAAGTCAACATGATGAACGACCTAAAACCTGAGATTAAAACTCACCATTGAATATACACAGAGACTTAAGTGATAAACTCTAAGTATCTGCAGGGCTAGCCACAATGTGTAAAAAAGAAGAGGGAGAGAGAGATGCAGAGAGCAGAGAGAGAGACAGAGAGAGAAAAGAGAGGAAACAGGGCTACCTGCTATTGAGGGCAGCCTGGGGGGTGGGGTGGGAGGGGGTGGGGTACATTGATAGTGGAAATGGCACTGGTGGAGGGATGGGTGCTGGAATACTGTATTACCGAGAGACCAATTTGAAAACACCTTTGTAATTGTATGTCTCACGGTGGTATAATAAAAAAATTTTAATTAAAAATAAATAAATAAAAATAAATAAATAAATAAATAAATAAATAATTTTTAAAAAAGCTGACAGTAAATACAGTTTGGGCTCATACAGGAAAAGTCATACTTATTATTAATCTTTATTTTTAAACTTTTTATTGAGATTCTGTGGATTATAATAGTATTAATATTGGTTTCTATGGACATAATTGCAACACCAGATCCATCACAGTGTACCTCCTTCCTCTCCTGAATACCCCAACATCCCTCCCTCTTGTGCCCCCTCGATTGCGGTGATCTCATGGTGTTGCCTTTGGACTGAAAATATGCAGAGACATCCTGGCCTCTCCTCCCTGCTACATTACCTACAAAATCGTCGTTCTCAAACCTGCCCACTTGTTCTGAGAGACCAAGTGGTCCCTTCTGATGACAAATGGTCATAAGCTTTTGTACCTGACCATATGCAATGCAGGGATCAAATCAGAGTCAACTGTGCAAGGCAAGCATCTTAGTAACCCCGTTCTGTTACTCTTGCTCCATAAACATCTGTGGATCTTTAAGTCCCACATGTGAGCGAGATCATTCTGTATCTGTTCCTTTTATGGAAAAGTCTTTTAAAGATTAGCAACAAATAATAAGAATTACTCTTGGCCAAAAAATTAAATAATTAAAAATGGTTCTGAGAGATTCTACAGGGCTTAAGGCACTTGACTTACATGTGGCTGATCCCAGTTTGAACCCTGGCCCTGCTGAATGCTCCCCTAAGTCCTGCAAGAACTGAACTCTGAGCACAGAGCCAGAGTAAGCCCTGAATACTGCCTGGTGAAGCCCAGAAAGAATGACCAAAAAATTACTTTTAGGGCCTATTAATCTGTAGGCACTATACTACACATTTTATAATGCAACACATTGAGATAAAGTCATTATCTCAATCTCAACAACAGTTATAAAGGTAGATACATCTTTCACGTCACAGAGGAAGTCCGTGAGCTCAGAGGGGTCAGTACTTATTCACGTCATCCAGCATGTCAGTCTTAGTGCCAAAAATCCAGTTTAGATGCATAAAATTTGTGACATAGTTAACTAATGTTTAACATTAGAATCAAAAGCTCATAATTCATAATGAAAAAATATATAGAAAAGTGAGCAAGAAAACAAGCAGGTCATGGGGCCAGAGCGATAGCCCAGCAGGTAGGGTGTTTGCCTTGCACACGGCCGGCCTGTGCCACCCGGGTTCGATCCCGGCATCCCATGTGGTCCCCCGAGCACCGCCAGGAGTGATTCCTGAGTGCAGAGCCAGGAGAAACCCCTGAGCATTGCCGGGTGTGACCAAAAAAGAAAAAACAAGCAGGTCATTCACAAAGAAAAAAATAACAAAGCTATCAATAAAAATTATGACATTCAGTATCACTAATAATAAAAATACGTAGCTAAACAATTTCATTTCACTTAAGGCACCTCTTTATCCACTAAATTGGGGAATTTAAAATACTGATAAGCATAATGGTTGAAAATGTTTAAATATATATATATATAAAATGTAAGATGTAATAAAAACTTCCACTGACTTTTTCCCCAGATGCTTTTTTTAAAATCAATTGTTGGAGAAACTTCAACAAGGAAGAAATTTGAATGGGCGAAAAACATATGGAAATAATGCTCATCATTTGCCTATAAATGGATGAACATGGAGAAGATTATGTTGAGTGAAATTAGCCAGAAGGAGAGAGACAGATACAGAATGACTGCATTTATTTGCAGGACATAAATATATATTACATATTATGATACCAATATCCAAGGTCAAGTGAAACATATATCAGGAGGAGGTCTTGTCAAAGGTGGAAATTATCACAAACATGTGGGAGTCAGAGGCTAGGTAAGACAGAAAATGGAACAGTGTGCTAACAATTGTCGAGGGTACTAATACCAACCTAGAACTGAGCGTTAAATACAGGCAAAAAGATACACATGACAACCCTTTAATGTATGTTCTGTAATCCATAGTCTGGAAGGGAAGGAAAAGAGAAAGAGAGAGAAAGGGAAAGAAATAAAGAACCTGCCATGGAGGAGGGCTGGGGGAGGGGGGAGGGAACCAGGGACATTGGTGGTGGGAGATGGGCACTGGTGGAGGGATGGGTGCTTGAATACTGTATGACCAAAGCCCAAATATGAACTTTTTAATTGTATATCTTTGTAATTGTAAAAATAAAATTTTTTAAAAAGAAAACATAAATAAAATAAATAAATAAATAAAGGCTAATAGCTCATCATTACTAATCATCAGAGAGATGCAAATCAAAACAACAATGAGATATCATTTTACACCACAGAGACTGGCACATATCCAAAAGAGCAAGAACAATAAGTGCTGGCCTGGATGTGGGGAAAAGGGGACACTCATCCATTGTTGGTGGTAATGCCGGCTGATACAACCTTTCTGGAAAACAATATGGACATTCCTCCAAAGACTAGAAATTGAATTTCCATTTGACCCAGCCATACCACTCCTGGGAATATATTCTGGGAAACCAAAAATACGCAGTGGAAACACCATCCCTACTTCTATGTTCATAGCAGCATATTCACAATAGCCAGAATCTGGAAACAACCAGATTGCCCGAGAATCGATGACTGGATAAAGAAGCTTTGGTACATCTACACAATGGAATACTATACAGCTGTTAGGAAAAATGAAGTTATGAAATTTGCCTATAAGTGGATGGACATGGAGAAGATCATGTTGAGTGAAATTAGCCAGAAGGAGACAGATATAGTATGACTGCATTTATTTGCATGACATAAATATATATGTACATATTACGATACCAATATCCAAGGTCAGGTAAAACATGGGTCAGGAGGTCTTGTCAAAGGTGGAATTATCACAAACATGTGGGTGTCAGAGGCTAGGTAAGACAGAAAATGGAACAGTGTGCTAACAATTGTCGAGGGTACTAATACCAACCTAGAACTGAGCGTTAGAGGTAAAAAAGATACACATGATAACCCTTTAATGTATGTTCTGTAATTCACAATCTAGAAGGGAAGGAAAAGAGAAAGAGATAGAGAGAAAGGGAAAGAAATAAAGAACCTGCCATGGAGGAGGGCTGGGGGAGGGGGGAGGGAACCAGGGACGTTGGTGGTGGGAGATGGGCACTGGTGGAGGGATGGGTGCTGGAACACTGTATGACCAAAACCCAAATATGAACATCTTTGTAATTGTATATCTCACGGTGGTATAATAAAATATTTTAAAAAATCAATTGTTGGTATTTTTGGCATTTTAAATAATGCACAAGTTAATGAACCAACAATCCCAGAGTCTTGGTGATCTAGAGAAACACTGGCTTGTGTGCCTGAGAAGTGTATTCAAAAGGGTTCTGTGCATGGTCAGAGAGATAAAACATTTGAGCACTTGCTTTCATGCAACCAACCTGCATTCAATTCCCAGCATCCCATATGTTGACCTGGGCACCAACGGGGAGTAATTCCTAAGTACAGAGCCTGAGCATCATGGGTGTGGCCCAAAACCAAATAAAAAAGGGGTGCTAGGTGTAGTTTTTCCTGCAACAGCCTAAAGCTACTAAGTCATGAGTAAAAATGGCAGTCAAGTGGCAGACCTGTAATGTGGAAATACTACACAGTCATTCAAAAACCCATGGAAAATCTACAGAGACTGGAAAACCTTCAGGGTGATTCCTTTGGTTTCTTTCTTTCTTTTTTTTTCAAAAAACCTGTGATAAGGGCTAGAGCGATAGCACCGTGAGTAGGGCATTTGCCTTGTGTGCGGCCAATCTGGATTAGATCCCTGACATCCCACATGGTTCCCCAGCACTTCCAGGAGTAATTCCTGAGTGAAGAGCCAGGAGTAACACCTGAGCATCGCCAGGTGTGGCCCAAAAGCAAAACAAACAAACAGACAAACAAATAAAATTTAAACTTTATTTAAAAATACCTGTGATACTTAAAATATCACATCTTTTAAATACAGGAGGAAAAAGTGCATTAAAATGCAGTACTTTAAAATTTTGTAAACTCCCCAATAACATCCACACCATTCATTTTTATGGTAAAGAGAATTGTGACCATATTATGAGAACAAAAGGATGGTGGATAGCAACAGATGGTTATCGGGAAAATTCTGGAATTCATGGGTCAAAACTGATTTAGACATCATCTGTTATGTTTGGAACATCACCAGAGAGGACCATTTGATCCCAGATCCTGTGAAAGGGAGACAGTTTAACTATTAAACCAGATGTGCTGACTGTAGGGTCTTGCATGGGTTTCTAACCCATGGTTTATGGTGAACTTTTAACCAGTGTGCAAGTCTCCAAATCTGTGTACTCCACTGTGCTTTTTATTAAGTGTGTGTGTGTGTGTGCATGCATGTGTGGTGGAAGCACAATTTTCCTTAGGTAGAAAGAAATTCACAAAACCTGATTCCTAAGGGGAATTCAAGAGTCACCAACTTTAGTGGAAGGGGTTCCTATGTCACTGTGCTCCATGAAAGTGACCCAGAGGCGATTTCAGCTACACCCCCCCCCCCCCCGCCTCATACCTCATAGCCAGGAAGCCACAATGCTCCAAATTTGTGTGATCAAAGCCCTTTTGTAGGCATATGTTAACTATTGCTATTATTACTTTTGCTGTTGTTGTTATCAGTAACTTGGAAGGAGCACTACATTGAAACATTCGGTGCTCTAATTTGTTTTTTCACCAGAAAAATAAGGGGAGCCTTTCATCCTGCCTGGAAAATCTAAAGCCAAGCTTGTTTCCCTCAATAGCATAAGTTCCCTTATTTAGCCTACTGCTCAACTGACAGAAATTTTTAAAATAAGACTCAAACATACCCTAGAAATCTATTTGGAAGCAAAGAAATAGATCCTTCCAACCCCTCCTAAACTCCCCATGCCCTCCAAACACATACAATTGCACCTGAGGCCATTACTGCCTCCCTGGATTAGTCTAGTGCCCCCTAGAGGGTGTTATCTCTCACTTTGGGAAACACTGCTCTATGGGAATGACACTAATCTGCCGTTTGCTCTTTGATCCATTAGACATGCAATGGATATTTGTCTTGCACTTGACATTATACAGAGAGCTTCAGAGACAAGTGTAGCAAATGCGGCGGGCAGAGTTCTGCTCTCAATGAGTGTCCACCCCGGACACAACCCTGGGGGGTGAAGGACACTCAGAGGGCGGCTCTGAGGCCGGGGTCTCGGTGCTTCCATCCTCTGCCACCTTTTAGTGTCTTTTTCGAATAAGCCCCTTTCCAGCCCACGCTTTTAAGATTGACAGACATTTAAACAATCTTTTTTACCAAAACATTTCTCCTTTAAATGAAGGATTAAAAGACCATTGGTTGACAGGAAGGGAACTGAGACCAAGAGTTTCATTATGACCCGACTTTCAGGGGTAATTAGGCCAGGCCAGAATTATGGTGCTCAAACATTTCAAGGCTCTTGTACTTCCAATTGCTTTCACTTCTAGCCCAGTTAATGGATTCAGTGGCTGCTCTCAGCCCAAAATAGCTAGTGGCCAAATGGGTGGATCCCATGGCAGATGGCAGAGTTCTCTAAAAAGGTTCTCGGAAGAGCCAGAGGGGGCTGACTCCCCACACAGCCCAGGCCCTGTGAACGTCATGGTTTCAGTGACTTTCTTATGAGTGGTCTGTCCTGCTAGAGCATGGACATGTGGCAGGACCAAGATGAGAACAAGTAGCAGCTCCGCTAGGCACACATCTCCCTACCATGCCTAGACAGCCCCTCTTCAATCCTGACCCCTCACCTAGGAGGAGAAAGGCATGTGGATGGGGGTGCAGAGCTGTTTTATGGGGTTCGAGGGTCAGAGCTGATGGAACCATTTTGCAGGAGACTTTCTGAAGGATTGGTCCAAGTGGAGTCACTGGGGTACTTGGTTCCCACCTTCACAGGCTAGTGTCGAAGGGCTGGGTGGGCAGTCATGGGAGACAGAGGCAGTGCCCACTCCACCTGCGGATTCCAGAGTCATCAGTGGTAAGGTCAAGGCACGGAGTGGAGGGGATAAAGTAGCGGATGTTCTCATGTACCTGGAGCTAAGAGATTGGTGTGTGGTTACAAGTGTGAGGCCTGCCTGGAGGACACCCCCCCACACACACACAAACACCCTCTCACACACTATTGAAGGATGCTCCACAAGGTGTGACTTGCAGGTATAACTCTTTGCTGGTCTCCTGATTGGTCCAAAGAGACCCTACAAGCCCCCTCCTGCTGTATGTGTATGGACTGGGATGGTTAATACTGAATGAAATAAACAGGGGTCTTATCCCGAGACACTGAAACAAAGCAGGGGACAAGACCACACGGGAACAAATGCAGGGCTCTGACTTTAGTGCTGAGGTTACTGGAGGGGAGGGAGGGAAGCCCAACAGGAAGGGGGCAAGGGGGGTACAGGGGAGGGATAGTGGTACTGGGGGGGCAGGGTCATAATTTGAAGATGAGGGGAAATTGTCCTGCTAAGGCCTGCACGGTCCTAGAAAATGCTACCTCAAAAAAAAAATGCAATGAAGTAAAAGCTACACCACAACGCTGTGTGAGGAATAGGAAGAACTGGGGGCATTTGTGTGCAAGACATGTTGCTTTTAGGGCCCAAAGAGAGGGGGAGAGAGAGCAAGAAAGAGAGAGAACACAAAGTGCTTTTAGCTGCTTTTTAGGGCAGAGAGAGAGAGAGAGAGAGAGAGAGAGAGAGAGAGAATGCTAAGGGTCCTCATCTGACAGAAAGGAAGTGGAGAAACAGCATTCATTTCAGGTAGATGATTAAAATTGGGGGGTCTGTTACAAGGAAATGAAGGACTAAGAGATACCTCAAAGACCAGTGCAAACACTTTGCATGAAGGTGGTCCAGGTTTGGCCTCTGGCATTGTGTGGTCCCCTGAGTTCTCCCTGGAATAGCCCCTGAGCAATACCAGATTGTGTGTGTGTGTGTGTGTGTGTGTGTGAATAGTCTCTGTTACTTGTGACAATTTGATAGTCATTTGTAAGTTAAACCTCCTCATCTTGTCTCCAGTAGATTGCTACATACTGAGTGATGAGGGAAGCCTCTGAACATAGTGCTCTGTCCTGAAGGGGCCTCTTGCTGGATGAAGCTCATTGTCGCATTTGCTCAGCTCTCTGCACAATTCATCTCCTCTCCTGCACACTCCTCCATCTGCCTTTCCCTCCCTTCCTAGCCCCTGTCGCCACCGGGTACTCTGTGCTCTGTCACTGTGTTACTGCGGTCCTCACCAGAATGACGAGCAGCGAGAGGGAGCATCCTCCACTGTGGACAAAGCCAAGAGTGTGACCTGATAGTCACCCATCCTGCACATTCTTAAAGGTGAGTCGGACATCGCTAACATAGCACAGTGGAAAGTATGAAACCTGGAGGTGGAGGGGCGCTAAGTAAGAAGACGAACATGCAACAAACTGTGCATGGAAGACACTAACTTATCTGGAAAGTGGAATTAGAGCTTTTATTTTTAACTTCTTTGTTGAACTTGTTAAAAATCAAACACCTACTAACTGAAAAACTCATTTTTAAAATGCCATACTTATTTTGAAGGGGAAAACTATTTTGAATTATATTTTCACAAAGCAGTAAGTAGGAATAGCTGTAGCATTTACTCTGAGCAGTGAAACGGGGCTACACCCAGCTGGTCTCACGGCTCACTCCTGGAGTGTGTGTGTGGGGGGGAGGGAGGCGGGGCCAGACATGGTGGCAGGATTTGAACCGGCCTTAACGCCTGAGCATTCTCACCCAACCAAACTGTCTTTCTTTTAAAAAGGGTTTAGAAGGAAATGCTGACAGGGTCCCTCCTGCACCCTTAACAAATGATCACAGTGGCATTACAGGATATTTTAATCTTCCTAGCAACCTCAGAGCTAAATCATTGTTACTCTGTATTTCACCACACACTCATCAGTTTGCTTGTTATGTGTTTGTTCCGCTTTGTTTTTGCTTTGTTTTCTTCTCACCACACCTGATGGGCAGGGGATGAGCTATCACCTGTTCAAGGCTGATATCGCCTGCTCAACACCTGTTCAAGTGTTCAGCACCACCACTCCTGGTGGTGTTCAGAGGGCCATGGGATCATGGAGAAATGAATCCTGGCACTCTTGCATGCAAAGTATGTGCTCTAGCCCTTTGGCTATCTCCTCACTACTACACATGCTCTAAGTGATCTGGGCACAATTAAATCTCTTCACTACCCCTTCCACATGCTCTAAGTGATCTGGGCCCAATTAAATTTTTAAAAACATTTCTCATAACTGAAATTATTTTATGATGATTATGTAGCAAAATGAGCTATTTACCCTGCCTGTTCTGGAAGGCACTTCACACATCTTGTGACATGTGACTTCCCACATGTCCTGGAAAGTGGTATCACAGCTGATCCATTTTATATGTCAGGGCATGAAGACTGAGAAAAGGTCAAGTGGATCACCCACACCCAGCTGGCTGAGGGACCATCTGACCAGGCGATGCAACCCCCAACAAGAAGGCAGTGGTGGTAGGAAGGCATTTTTGAGAAAAGATTCCCTCTGCCTTCTCGAAAAAGAGCAGCTGATGGGATGATTTAGGAGGACACTCAACAGGGTGTAGGAGGTGCCAAGAACCTCAGTGTGTACCCCTCAGGGTGGCCAGCATGGGAAGGGCAAGGTGAGATGAACGGGTGTCTCAGAAGTCTGGCATGATTTGAAGCAGGGAAAGCAAAAAGCCTGAAGCCTGCAGCCAGGCCTAGTTAAGGAGGAGAGTGAGGGAGAGGACCGGGGAACCATGTGGAGCAGAGCAATGTGGGAAACAAGAGAGAGAGAGAGAGAGAGAGAGAGAGAGAGAGAGAGAGAGAGAGAGAGAAAGCCAGCCTGCCTGGGAGGGGACCCTGCCTGGTCCTGTGCTTTTCTGAAAGTCGCAACTCTCAAAGTACCACCTCACTCATGGGATACACGCAGGGGGGGCCGGGTGTATCTGCATTAGAAGGAACTGAGAGCCATGGCACAGCGGATGAGGGGTGGCCTACAGTGTGCGATTCCCACGCCATCCCTGAGTGCTCCAGAGTAATCCCTGAGAGCAGAACCAGTGTCAGGGGACTCCGCCGGGGTCCCCAACAGTGCCGGCGGGGTCCCCAACAGTGCCAGGAAGCGAGTTCCCTTCTACCTCCGAAGCCGGCGAGGAATGGATGAAAACTCAGGAATCCGATGCAGTTTTAAAAAAGGCTTTACTATCACAGGTTCCAATATACAATCCAAGAGCAGGGACAACCTCCGGACTCTGGGTTCCCAGCTAGGCCCCAGCCAGGTGCAGGCCAAGATGGCTGCCACCACGTGTTGAGGCCCAACAGAGATGGACAGGACAGAGAAGCAAACACCAAGGGAAGCCGAAATGGCAAAAAAGGGAGAAAAAAGAAATCTTCTTTCTTCTTGCAGCTTATTTTGTAGCTAGAAATCCACCCAAACTCCCCAGCCCGGCCCATTCTGGGTTGGGCTATCTAGAGATGAAAACAGGAAAATAGCTCTATAGAAATGTAGCAACTTCAGGAGACCTTCTGGCTGTTTACAAGGACCCAGAGCTAATTCAAAGCCTCCTAGCAGAGCTGGGAGGAGCTATAAGCTAAATGTAACTTCCCCTGGCAGGAAAGGTCAAATGCCCTCAGGTAACTTCTCCCAGCACCTCACCTAATGTCTTGAGCCAAGATCTGCCTGGAATTGCCTTTATAGGGTAGAGAAGGGGGTTTCTGAGATGGCATGTCTCTGTACCAAAGACTATACTAATGTCAGTTAAATATTTCTCCAAGCCTTCACAAGTCTTGTCTACTTCACGGTAGTCTTGTATTTCAGTTGCCTTTGAATTATCAGGGAGCCATGCTTGCTTGCTTGGAGGCAAACAGCATTTCTCTCTGGGCTAATCACTTAGAGATCCAACATGGCCAGGCAAATATGCTGGTAAGATCTAGCTAGTCCCACGATGATTGTGATAGCATGAGAGAATATTTATACCAGCCAGTACAGAATACATGGCCAGATAAACTGCCACATTTAGACTACCCCCTATCTATGAAGTGACCTGCAGGAGGCAATCCAGAGCAGATGCAGAGGCCTAGGCTTTTAGGTGTCCTGCAGCAACCAGGAGTAAGACCTGAGTATACCACCAAATGTGATGCCCTCGGAAAAAAATAAAGAAAAACTGTAATAAGCATGATGTTTAAAGGAGGGGGAATAGTTTGCCTCTGGGGTTTCAGACTTGTTTCCTAGTTTGAAGGGTGGCTTAGGGACAGATGCCTACATTTTTACCCAAGAGCCATTGATATTATTTATGTGCTGCTTTTCAAGGGCCACAGTGGCCATAAAAGGGTGCGCAGGATCAAAGGGTTTGGGGAACTGCCGGGGGGCACACAGTTTTGAGCTCTGTCTAGTTTTTACGGTGCAACTCTGAGACAGGAAGTGCTGAGAGCACTAGAACTCAATTTAGTCACATGTGTGCCCGATTGTATGGAGGCAGCAAACCTGCCATTTATTTCCCCCCTTTCTCTTTCTTGTTGCAGTTAATGAAGGCTGCACCACAGTCATATGGGTGTACCACAAGGACTGCTGAGCACCACTGTGTGTGTGTGTGTGTGTGTGTGTGTGTGTGTGTTGTGTGTGTAGGGGGGCTGGGGGGGGTCCCAGAGATCAGCGCCTGGGGCCATCCTGGGGGCTGAACTTATGACCTCATGCCAGCAGGGCAGTTGCTCTACCACTGAGCCATCCCCATGTCCTCTCAATTTAGACACTTTTATCGGCATGTGCCCGAGAGGCACTTCCTGTTAGCTTAGCGTATTTACCAGCTCCCCCTGCAGTGCACTGGGATTCCACATGGCCACGACTTGTGTCCACTTTGCTCCTGATTCCTACCCCTGCACCAGGCAAGCAGGGCTTGAAAACATTCAGGAATGTGTGCTGAAGAATGAACTAGGGCCTAGCAAACACTGCCCCTCTCTTGCAGGCTCTCTTATATCGCTCTCCTGGGATGAAGTGATAGGACAGCAGGGAGGACAGTGGCTTGGCCACCCGAATGCGGTCCTCAGCATCCCATCTGGTCTCCGAGCACCACCAGGACAAAGTCCTGAGTGCAGGGCCAGGAGTAAGTCCTGAGCAACACCCAGTGTGCCCCCACTCACAAAAAATAAATTTTTTCTTTCAGAGTTGAACTTCTGGGTGTCTCTGGCTTGAAACTGAGAATAAGAAAACCCACAGTTGGTCAGGAAATAGAGTTCATGTAACAGAGTGCTAAGGGTATAATAATCCGTGGGTGATGGGTGCCCCTGATGTTGCTTTCCTGATTCACAAACATTTTCAATATATTCAGAGATAATTGTGACATTGTCCTAAGCTACAAAGTCTTCCTCTGGCCACAGTAATGGGAATACACAGCAGTTCCCTGGAACTGCTCATCAATAATCCTCTCCTTCCCGTGCTATGGTTCAGGAAAGGTTCTAAAGGCTCTCCCTGCGTTGCTTTATCAGCTAGTTATTCTTCTGAGATGCCCATTTTACAGAGGGAGAGCTGAGGTTCAGAGTTTAGTGATTTGTGGGCGTTGCACAGGCGCTCCATGATGCAGGAGACCAGGTTTAGGTTCCTGCAGTCTGTGCCTACACTAATGCAGATTTCTGTGTGTTGTGAGGAGTGTTTGTCTCAAGAGTGTGACCATCAATGGCTCAGGGATGGGGTTGAGCCTGCTAAGAGGCTTCTGAAGCCTGGGGCCTCTGGATCAAAATGCAGAATGAGCAGAATCTCTGGGAAGGAACCCCATTCTTGGGTGCCTCAGGCTTATGCTTGCTTGCAAAGCTCAGAGCTCAACGGGGTCCCACTCACTTCCTGGGTGAGGGTTCAAAATCCCAAGCCTCCCCTCCTTCCTGGCTAGGTCACTCTCTTGCTCAGAGCTGGAAAGGAGGGGGCAGGAGGAGGAAGAAGGAGGTTGTCCCCAAATTGGCAGCCACAAAAGCTTCAGCAGCTGCTGTGGGGCTCATGTGTGTGTTTTGGGGGGTCCCTCTGTGGATAGCACCTTTGGCTGGAGCTAGGGAAGCAGTGAGCTGCCAGGAACAGCCATGGAATGGAAAGGACTGTGCCCTCGCCTCTAGCCAGAATGTTTATCCCTCAGCCCAGTGCTGGGTCCCCTCCCGGCGGGCGGGTGAGGTCTGCTGACTAGGCGGTGGAGTGCAGGGGATTTGTGGCAGGAAAAGGGCGCAGCTTGGGGAGGGCAGTGGAAGAGGGAGCTTGACTCGAGGCTCTGTTTTATACTGAAATGGTGTAGAGAACTGCCTGCCACAAGTAGGAGTGTGGGTGTGGCCTGCCAGGGCCACGGTGGGGTGTCTACTTCTGGTGACCTGCATGGCAGGTGGCCACGTTCCATCTTGGTTTGCTCCTTCATGCAAGGAAAATAAGAACAAATTATTCTTGTCAGCTGGGGAGACTGTTATATGTCATTCACGGAACTTTATTTTTATTTATTTTTAATTTAATTGGTTTTTAATTTAATTGCTTTTTTTGGTCCCACACTCAGTGATGCTTAGTGGTTACTCCTAGCTCTGCACTCAGGAATTTCTCCTGGTGATGCTTGGGGGGACCATATGGGATGTCGGGGATCAAACCTGGGTTGGCTTTGTGCAAGGCAAATGCCCTCCCCACTGTACTATTGCTCCAGCCTCAGAAATTTGTTTTTTAATCTTTTGGTTAATCGCCTTTCAGGCCACTCCTGGAAGTGCTAGGGACTTCCTCCTGGCTGTGTTCAGGGATCTCTCCTGCAGCGCTCAGGGGACCATACATGGTGCCGAGGATCAAACCCAGCCTGGGTGCTCGTGACACCAGCATCTTCCTGCAGTATTATCTCTCCAGCCCTGACCGAACACTGTGTTTGGGTGTCTGGCACTGCCGTGAGCCGACCATTCTTTATAACAAACATCAAGGGGGCCATGGGTGCCCATTATGCAGATGCAGTAAGTCCAGAGAGGCTGAGAAGTACACCCACTGTGTCTCAGCAAACAACCAGTGAGAGGGTAAAGCTTTGACCTATCTCTCAATGCAGAGCCTGTCCCCTTAGGCGCTGCGGACAGCTTCTCCAACAGCTTCTCCTTCTGTTCCAACTCTGCCAAGTGCCTCACACTGAACTGGCAAGGTTTTTGCAGAAGGGAGGAGCCACTTTCTTGGGTCCTCCCTCTCCCCGTCCCAAGCCTCCGTGGCATCTACCAAGTTGACCTATGATGTCTCATCTGTGAATGTCCCTATGCAGGGGGCCTCCCAGAGGACCAAGAGACCTGTCCTTTCTCCCTCCTTTCCCGAGGCCATGAATTCAGAAGACTGACAAACAGTGGACATCGAAGACTCTCCAATACCACAGGTTTCCGATAATCCAGATCCCAGGCCTGGGCCCCCTCTTCACCTTACTGCCCAGGTTTAGCCCCTCACCCGTGCTTGCACCAGAAGCCGTGCTCATTTGTACCCCAGGGCCTTTGCGCTTGCTTAAGCCTCTGCCCCAGTACTGTTTCTCCTGCCTTGAAGCAGCTTTCTCCACGTCCTCACAAGGCTTCTTTCTTTCTATCACTCTGATCCCCTCCTCCAGGAGCCCATTCCTCGACCATATAGATGGGCACCCCTGAGAGGCCAGTCCCCTCCAACTCACATCTCTGCTTTTCTTCCTCTATATCTTTTAACCATCTCTGAAATGATCCACTCTTATTTGTATGTTTAGGATTGACTATCAATGGACAGGCGCTGAATGGACAAATAATGAATGGGTGGAAAAATCTTACGTGTGTATGCAGAGAGAGAGAGAGAGAGAGAGAGAGAGAGAGAGAGAGAGAGAGGAAGTCCAGGAGCCTCTATTCAAAAGAGGTCCCCCACACCTTGCAGTTAACAAGGACAGAAACTGGGAGAAATAACTCTGTGGTTGGTAACAACTTAACAACCAGCCGGCAGTTAGACGCACACACATCGCCGGGCATGGTTCCAACGCTAAAAAGGCACTAATTGCTTTTATAGGAGGAGGTAGAGACGGAGTCCCCGTGTCCTGAGTCCTGATGTCCGCATTATCGGATCTGTTACCGTGTTGATTGCTCCCTTCTCAGCAGCCGCTGTGGGTTCTGTTCTGCCTATGTCGGGCTGGTGACAGGTCCCTCTGCAGAGGGGAGGCGGGTAAGTGTGTGTGTGTGTGTGTGTGTGTGTGTGTGTGTGTGTCCATGCTTGGATGTGAGTGTATAAATGCAGTGACTCTCTGGGAAGGGTTAACTCAGTTGTCTGTGCTGGGGCCCCGAGGCTGGCCCCTGCTGGGAGGGGTGGGCCTGGAAGGTGGAGCGGGCAGGGCTTGCGCTGCCTTCCCCAGCCAGGCACACACATGCCTGCCCAGCTGGAATGAGTGCAGTGGACTCAGGTCGCCTGGAGGAATGGCTGCAGCAGCGCACACCTGGAATTCATCCCTTTCTGGCCCCTGCACCCCAGCTTGTATGTGGGCGACCCTCTGGGTTGGTCCTTAGAGGACTGAGGACTGAGCCCATGAGCCCGCCCTGACCGTGAGCCCTTCCCCAGCTCTCCAGCCGCGGTGGGAAGCTGCAGGCGAGGATGGATGTAGTTGACAGCCTTCTTGGGAACAGCAGCAACCTGTCTCCTCCCTGCGTACTCGGCATTGACAATGAGACACTTTTCTGCTTGGAGCAGCCCCAGCCTTCAAAGGGTAAGTGTCCTGGGCCACTCTTGGATTCAGAAATCTAGCTAGGGAAGGGTGGGAAATCAGGAAAGGCAAGGAAACAGCACAGAGCCGACGTCGTGAAAGCAGCTGACATGAAGTCGTTTGCTCCGAAGTTTGGATCAGAGCTCAAAAAAGCAAACCCCAGCCCAGGGCCCCTCTATTGTTGTGCAGGGGAGAGTTGCAGATTAGAGCAAAGGGATTTGCAGTAGGAGGAGCTGGCTGTGCAGGGAGGAAGGTGTACAAGTGTCGGGGCCTGAACTTAACAAGCTTGACAGAAAAGGTACTGCCAGAGTCCAGTCACTGCTTTAGCTGCGGGGGAAATCCAGTGTGAAGAAGGATTGAAGCCAAACAATGCTCAGTCAGGGGTGGTGGGGGGGCGGAGGGGGAGGGAGAAAGAAGCCCCTGTTCACTTGGGAATCTTTGTTCTTAAGAAAAGGGGTTCCTGAGTGATCCTTTGACAGATCAGTCCTTAGAAGCCACGGCATCACCCTTAGTCTGTTTCCGCAGAATGTCATCAGTGCAGGAATAATTGGGCACACTGAGGCACAGGCATGCAAAAACCAAACCAAACAAACACCCAAAGCAATAACCCCCCCGGCAGGTTTTGCTTTCTGCTCTCACCAGTTCGGCACCCTGTTCCTCTTCCCAGAGTGGCAGCCCGCGGTGCAGATTCTCCTGTACTCCTTGATCTTCCTGCTCAGTGTCCTGGGAAACACGCTGGTCATCACAGTCCTGATTCGGAACAAGAGAATGAGAACGGTCACCAACATCTTCCTGCTCTCCCTGGCGGTCAGCGACCTCATGCTCTGTCTCTTCTGCATGCCCTTTAACCTCATCCCCAACCTGCTCAAGGATTTCATCTTCGGGAGCGCTGTGTGCAAGACCACCACCTATTTCATGGGTGAGTTGCCCTGGGAGGCTGTTTCTGGAGTTCACCCCGGACTCCGCTCAATCCCAGACCTCCCCCCAAACCCCTCACAGCCTCAGCTCAGCAGCCCTGAGCTCACAGCCTCAGCTCAGCAGCCCTGAGCTCACAGTCTCAGCTCAGCAGCCCTGAGCCCTTCTCAGTGCAGAGAAGCCAAGCCAAGAGAGCAAATATCAGGCTTTGAGGGAGGTTGTTGGGGGAGGGGGTTCATGGACTAGGTGCTGCTCTCTGGTGGGTGGGTCCTGCTAGCTCTCCAGGAAGACACCACCCACCTGCACATTTCACAGGTCAGTTTCACTAAGGCAATTTGCAAAGTGATCTCTCTTCAGAGCTAGATTCCCTTCTCAAAATTTAATTCCCAGCCTGTCCCCCCTCTGAAGGGTGTGGAGGCCTCCCAGAGCTGACAAAGAGAGGCCTCAGCCCCTTGTCTAGCTCATTTTCTTCTGGGGCTTGTGAGGGTCACAAAGCTGACCGACCCCAGCTGGCTGTGCTAATCTGCTTTTGGCCTTTGTCAATCCAAGGGATGATGGACGTGATCAAAACTACAAGAGCTAATATTTTAGGGGGTCTTTATGTAGCAGATGTTGCACTTCGAGAAAGCTCCTCCAAGTGCTTTTACTTCCAGGATCTTATTGGCTCTCCCAACTACCTTCAGCAGTAAAGACACTTGTTCTTCCCTGAAGAAATAGAGGCACAGAGAGCTTAGAGAGGGGCCCAAGGAGCAAGTCACAGAGCAAGGGCTTGAAACCAGATTAGCAGCCTTCCCTGTCGTAAACCCCGCTGCCCTGCTCACTCACAGCTCTGGCTATCCTGAAGCTGCACAGAAACAGCGTCTTGCTGGCCTTCTTCTGTCTGCCGCATTCCCTGTCCAGGCCTAAGAACAAGGCAGGAGAAGGGGAGGCAGGAAATGGGCAGGGAGGGTTTTCTGGTGGTTGTTCTGACTTACCCTTGCAAATATGCAAAAGCAGAGTGGAGCTAGGACGGTCTTCAATGACTAAAAGGCTTCCAAAGCCGTGATTTCTCCCAATTGAGAAAAAGGACCTAGCACTGACAAGAGGATGATGAATGGCTGATCTGCAGTGCCTCAGACAGATACCCAAGCCCATCTCTCTAGGGGAAGATGCTCTGAAAATAAGAAAGAGAATGTGCAATCATCAGGACCGCTGTGCAGTAATGCAGTCATAATCACAGCCATGGTCTCATAGCACTTCAGGTGGACAAGGTCCATCAGCTGTGTTTGTGTGCATATATGTATATGTGTATACATACATATATAAATAGACATACACTATTTCTTAAGAATCTAACCAGGTGTGGAGAGCCGCTCGTCTCAGGCGGCCACCCCTCGCTCATCATGCAATGCATGTTCGTGGGGAACCTGGTGCTAAACCATTCATAGACGACATGCTTCTGGGTCAGGGTTTCGTACATAGCAGAGCAGCTCCCTTGCTGCAATCTATTGAAAGTCAGCCCTCGACACAAGGCTTTTTTTTTTTTAGAAAAAAATAGAATCTAATCAGATCGGAAATGGTAACACCAGACTAAAAGTAAGCATTGAGCGTACGGATATGATAGCCCATAAATGTATGCATTACAAGCCACAATGTGTAAGAGAAGGGAAGAAGAAGAAAAAGAAGAAGGAGGAGGAGGAGGAGGAGGAGGAGGAGGAGAAGGAAGAGAGGGAAAAGGAGGAGGAGGAGGAGGAGGAAGAAGAGGAGGAAGAGGAGGAGGAGGAGGAGGGCAGGTGGTGGAGGAGGAGGAGGAGAGGGGGAAGAGGAGGGGGGGGGGGAGAGGGGGGGGAGAAGGGGAGAGAAAGGAGAGGAAGAGAAGGAGAAGAAGAGGAGGGAGAAGGGGAGGAGGAGGATGAGAAAGGGATGATTTCAAAGAAAGCCCTGAACACCAATCGAGTGTGACCCCAGAACCAATAAAAAAAGGTTTAAGAATAAGTACCTCTGTGGTTATATAACTTTATGGGTATATTAAGTGTCAGGGAATTGTTTGCTGAGAACTGACTAACTGGGAGTCAGGGAGAAGGAGTGAAAGCCTGGAGTACATGCTTTGCATGCAGGAGCCCCAAGTTTTGCATGCTTGGCACCCGATGGCCCCCAAGCATCATTGGAAGTGATCCCTGAAGATCACAGAGAAAGCCTCAAGAGTTTCCAGGTGTGAATCCCCAAAAACCAAAAAGAAATTTGAAAATAAAATATTTCTTTGTATTTTACATCAATGGAAAACGTTTTTAACTGAAAAAAAAAAAACCTACATAATTTTGAAAGTGTCTGCAGTACCTGAACTGAATTTGTTGGATTTCTCTAATTTCAGTGATTTGGATACTTTCCTGGAGTTTGTGCTTTCCTCAGTACTACCGCTAATGGTGATCGTTCCTGACGCTCCTGAGATGTAGGAAAGAGAGCGCCTGCCCAGTAGGGGGTTCACGATCAGTGGTTCCATTAGACAGACTCAGCTCTAGGGAGTTCATGCCTGCCCCTTATCTAAATGCTCTCCACTCTTCAGGGAAAGTCTGTAAAACACGGCAACTCCTGTCTCAGACGTGCTTTTTACTCCATGCTAGGGGCTTACTGAGTTCATAATGAAAGCTTTGCTGTGGGTGGCTCAGAAGCCTCCTTTGTGGGACAGGTACATCTTTCATCCTCTGGGTTATTAATTAATGAGCCACCAGGGCAGGAGTCTGATTAAAATTAAAGTTCAATAAGCTTATCTAAAAATAGGCATTCAGATGTATTTGCAAAAGCATTTCTTTAACTGCCTTAAATCCTTTGGGGGAACAAAGCTGGGTATAAATCATTTTTAAAATATACACTCATGATATTTCTTTACCCGCTGAGCATGTTCCCTTGCTACCAAACCTGTACAGATCTGAAACGCTTAGGCAAATGTGCAAATAAGACTATGTTCCTGCCGCAGGCACCTCTGTGAGCGTATCCACCTTTAATCTCGGTCGCCATATCTCTGGAGAGATACAGCGCCATTTGCAAACCTTTACAGTCCCGGTCTGGCAGACAAAATCCACGCCTTGAAGGTGATCGCTGCTACCTGGTGTCTCTCTTTCACCATCATGACTCCGTACCCCATTTACAGCAACTTGGTGCCTTTCACCAAAAACAACAATCAGACTGCCAACATGTGTCGCTTTCTGCTGCCAAGTGACGTCATGCAGCAATCCTGGTAAGGTTGCAGTGGTCGCCAAAGACAACTTAACATAGCATTTCACTCTGTGTGTGTGTGTGTGTGTGTGTGTGTGTGTGTGTGTGTGTGTGTGTATGGGAGGGGGCAGACAGAGGGGCAGTGGAGAGAATTTGGTGCTCAGGGCTTATACCTAACTCTGAGCTCAGGGATCACTCCTGGTGGTGCTCAGGGGACTGTAGATGGTGCCAGGGATCCAACTAGGGGTGACCACACAGAAGGCAAACACCTTAACTCTGCACTGTTTCTCCAGCACCTCTTTTACCTTTTATAAAAACCCAAAAGCATTGTCCATAGTCTCCAGGAATCTGTTTGCTGGAGACCTTTTGAAAAAATGAACTTTCTTACCTCTTTCTAAAAAAAAATGAAGACAGTAAAATTGTAGAGTGCTCTGTTGTTACATTTTGTGCACAGACTAATTCAATTCTCAAAAACCTTAGAATATATGTTTTACTATAAATTTTTTATTTTTAATTTTATTTATCTTTCTTTTGGGTTATACCAGCGGTGCTCAGGGGTTACTCCTGGCTCTGCATTCAGGAATTACTCCTGGCAGTGCTCAGAGACCATATGGGATGTCGGGGATCGAGCCTGGGGTGGCCTTGTGCAAGGCAAGTGCCTTACCCCGCTGCATTATCGCTCCAGCCCCACTATTGTTCCCATATTACAGGTGAGAAAATGGAAACATAGAGAAGTTAATCTCTTAAAATGGCAAGGATGGAAGAGGACTGGAGTACTCAAAGGGCTGAAGCACATGCTTTGTATGGGGGGTTGGGGGACACAGGTTCGATTCCCCACACTGCATGGTCTTCTAAGCATTGCCAGGAAGCAAAGTCTGAGCACTGAGCTGGGAACAAACTCTGAGTTACCACAACTCTTGGGCCTCAAACCAAGACAAATAAATTAGCTAACAAATAAGCCCAGTGTGGAAGAGAGCTTCTGTGCTAAGCACTATGCCGTGTACTTCAGATGATCTAGGGTCTCAGCCAGATGCTTTGGAGGTTAATGACTTTCTAAGGAATTGAAATTAGAATTTGAACTCTCACGGGGCTTTCCACAGAGGTGATACCACAATCCTTGCACGGTTACTTCAGTAGCGACACAAAGGTAAAGATCTCACAAGGGTTTCTTTGCTAGCTAACTTGGTGACATTGGACAAGTTCAAGTTGCTTCTCTCATGTTCAAATTCTTTATGTAGGCAAGAAGCTAGTAATAAAAGAAGTCTTTAGCTCCTCATTGGGAATGAGCATATGTGTATGAAAATGCCACTGACTAGCTAGACAGAAATACACAGACACAGCTCACTTATTCCAAGCATGTTTTAGAAGCAGAGAACTAGACATTGAAAGATCACACACACACACACACACACACACACACGAGTTATGTTCCAAGAAAGACATTTCCAAGGCTTAGAAAGAAATCTTATCAAAATATGTCCAGTCGAATGAGAAAGAGTCCAGCCACCCTGGGCTTCTGACAATGCTATGGCGAATCATGCTATGACTGAATCATCTCACGCTTGCCAGACTGAGACAGTGAAGAGAGGCTGCTCTTCCTCGGGAACTGAATGTGTTTCAAGAGAAGCATAGCTCTGTGCTTCCAGCCAGCAGAGTGAGTGTGCCCTATGCGAGGGTCAGAAACAGCCAGAAGGCTGTGTGGTGCTGAATCAAGGTTTTCCATCATTCCTACCTAGGTATTGATGATTCTGTTATACACTGTTCCGTTGGTATACAATACACCAACAGTGGTGTATCACAACACTTAAGAGCATGGGTTTAAAATCATATTGTTTGGGTACAAATTTCCTCATCACCCACTGTGCGACTTTGAAAAAAATCATCTGACCTCACTGTCTCAGTTTTCTCTTCTCTAAAATAGGTATTTTATTGTGGGAAATAAATAGAAACATAGTTTATCGATTCATTAACTGTATCAGTTAATGAATGTTAATGTATTATGAATTTTAAGTACTAATAAAACTTTCTATATAGTAATCTATATATTTAGAACATACATATAATATATACATAATATATAACATATATACTATATATTCTTAGTATATCTAAGAGTGAGAGCCTGGCAAGCTACCCGTGTTGTATTTGATATGCCAAATACCAGTAACAATTATAGACCTCATTCCAGAATGGATTGTGGCTCTTTATGTTCCTGGAGCAAGCAATGATGCCCTTGGGCTCTACTAGCATGAGACAGGACATATGGAGATGTTACTGGGGCCCGCTCGAGCAAATCGATGAACAACGGAAAGACAGTGATACAGTGATATATGAGTATATATATACTCTTTTATCTATAGCTATAATATATACTCATATATAATTACATATATAATTATACATAATTATATGTAAAATACATGTAATTACATATATATTACATGTATTTTATATTATATAGCATTTCATATAAAATTACTGCAGTGCATAGCATATTTAATAAGTCCTTCATAAAGGTAAAATGTTATTAGTATGGGAGCTAGAGTGATAGCACAGCGAGTAGGGCATTTGCTTTGCACGCAGCTGACCCAGGTTCAATCCCAATGATCCCATAAGGTCCACCAAGCACAACCAGGAGTAATTCCTGAGCGAAGAGCCAGGCATAACCCTGAGCATCGCCAGGTATGGCCAAAAAAAAAAAAAAAAAAAGTTACTATTAGTAACTGTCAGGGAACGCCACTGGGGTCCCCGACAGTGCCGGGAAGTGAGCTCCCTTCTACCTCCGGCGGAGAATGGATGAAGACTCAGGAATCCGATGCAGTTTTAAAAGGCTTTACTTATCACAGGTTCAGGCATACAAGTCAGCAATAGGAGAAACCCTGTGCTTAGGATTCCCAGGAAGAACCCCAGACACGTGTAGGCCAAGATGGCTGTAGTGGCCCTGTAAAAAGGAGGAAAAGACAAGACTCCCAAGAAGGGTGCAAGCTCACAAAGAGAGAGGCCCAAAAGAGAGCCCAAAAGGAGAGAGAGCGAGAGAGGAAGCAGGCTGGTTTTATGCCCCTGCAACTCAGACCTCCCACTATTATGGGAAGCAGGAAGGGTTAAATACCCTTAGGTAATTTCTCCCAGCAACTCACCTAGGCTCTATTATATGCTAATGTTTTGAGCCAAGATCTGCCTGGAAATGCCTTTATATGCTAGAGAAGGGGGTTTCTGAGATGGCATGTCTCTGTACCAAAGACTAATACTAATGCCAATTAAATATTTCTCCAAGCCTTCACAAGTCTCGTCTACCTCACAGTAGTTTTGTATTTTAGTTGCCTTTGAGTTATCAGGGAGCCATACTTGCTTGCTTGGAGGCAAACAGCATTTCTCTCTGGGCTAATCACTTAGAGATCCAACGTGGCCAGGCAAATATGCTGGTAAGATCTAGCTAGTCCCACGATGATTGTGGTAGCATGAGAGAATATTTATAGCAGCCAGTACAGAATACATGGTCAGATAAACTGCCACATTTAGACTACCCCCTATCTACGAAGTGATTTGCAGGAGGCAATCCAGAGCAGATGCAGAGGCTCTTAGAGGAGTCCTGCAACAAGTAACCATATTTATACATAATTAATTTAGTCAGTGTTTTTAAGCTCTCATTCATATGGAGACTAGTTGCTTCTGTGCACAGACTTACACCAAAACTTTCCAATTTAATTAATTTTTATAAAAAAAACTTTATCTGAAAACAAGAGAGAAAGTAACAGCTACTAATGAATGACATGAAATTTTCGGGACATTAACTGCTAGTACATTACGTGTTTACTCAGACTGCTCAGAATAAAGATGAGTGTGGCTCGTTCCACTGCCTCTGCATTTGAAATACTGGAATGACTGGTTATCGAATTTATTTTTATCTTATTAGGCACACGTTCCTGTTACTCATTCTCTTTCTTATTCCTGGAATTGTGATGATGGTGGCATATGGATTAATCTCTCTAAGGCTTTACCAAGGCATAAAATTTGATGCTAGTCAAAAGAAGTCTGCCAGAGGTAACTATCTTTCAGCTGTATGTTTATGCAAATGATTGTCAATGCTTGTTTTCTGTATTTTGAATAGACACAGCCAGTTAGAAAAGAGTAGATTGGAAAGTTTGAATTGTGTTATAATGGCTAAGACACTCAGCATTTCTATCTTCTTGTTGGAAAATTGGAGAAATTATTGATCTTAAGAGGGTGAATAAAATTAACTCACACAGAGAACTCAGCAATAAGCTAAGAATCCACATGTCCTAAGGTTACTCTAATGCTGCCTTCAAACGCAAGCCCTTGTAATGAATCATAACGATTTTCCTCCTTTCATTCTCACTACAGGGGCCACAAAAGCCTCACTTCTTCCCCACTGACCCCATCCACTAACCACAGAAATCTGCCCCCCATATGATCCGGGGCCCTACCCGTATCCTTACCCCATCCCTTTACTAGGCTTGTATGTAAGTTATGCTCTACAACTTCTTCATTGAGAAAAATAAAGCTTGCAGGGCTGAAGAAACAGTACAGCAGGTAGGGCACTTGCCTTGCATGCAGTGGACTCAGGTTTGATCCCCAGTACCCCATGTGGTCCCCCAAAATATCAGCAGGATTGATCCCTGAGCTCAGAGCCAAGAGTAAGCCCTGAGCAATGCCTGATGTGACCCAAAAACAGACCAAAAAATTTCTTGTTATCAATGTTCCTGATAGTCAAAGGTGCCTCAAAACTCCCCAGTCAACAGGACCCATTTCCAGAGGATCTGAACAAAAGAGGGGGCGTTGTGAATATCTGTTCTTTGATGATATTGATCCTTGTCATCTACAGACACAGATATCACCACACGTATGCTAGGATCGCTATTATTCTCCACATACTACCTGTTACACTGCATCGTTTAGTGGCTTTTTCCTGGCATGGCCGGAGCCGGAGAGACCTATAGGCACTCCTCTCAGCGCAGCCCTGGGTCACCTGGCCAGTCCTTCTCTTTGGGTTTGGCTCTCAGGATTGAGTGTAGCCAGGTAGGACCCACTCCCTGTCCAAAGCCAGTTGGATTCAGCACCTCGACCTTGACCGGGCAGAGGCTCTTGCAGACAATGAGCTGAACAAGGGGCCAGCGCTATCGTACAGAGAGGGGGGCCATTTGCCTTGCATATGACCAAACCTGGTTGGATCCCTGGCATTCTATATAGTTCACTCTGCCAGGAGTGATCCTGAGTGCAGAGCCAGGAATAACCCTGAGAAGCACTGGGTTCTCAAATAACCCCCAAACAAATAAACAAACAACAAAAAGGAATGAGATGACTTTCTTTTCAGAACAAACACACAGGGAGAAAACGCACACACAAGGACTGTCCAGGCTTCAGGGTCTGTATGGGCAGCCCTCAGGGAGTGCCGAGCCTCTGTGTTTATTCAACACAATATCCATCCCCCACCTGGCTCCCAACTGGTGGGAGGACAAGACACTTAAAACGCACATCAACATTCAACATGTAGATGAAGAGCAGGGCCTGGGGTATTCCACTTAGCCAACCAGAAGGCTCCCTAAAAGTATCGTGACAATCCCATTTTATTTTGTGCCTCTTTATCTAGATTTCTCAGTTTTCTCATCTCTACAATCGGTATTTTGTGGAGTTAAAGGACTATAACTATCTAAGTATAAACAAACATCCTATATAATTACATGGATTTTATTTTTATTGTATATCACTTTTTTTCATTCTATCCTTTCCTGGACACATTTTTGCTAGCCCGGATCACATTCTAAAAGATCTAAACTATTTTGCCCAGTTTAATTATCCCAAATTTGGGGTTATTTTTAGCATGGGGGGGGGTGTTTCTCCTACTCCTCCCCCAGCAGTAATCCGTGTCGCCTGCCCACCAGAGCGGAAGGCCAGCCCGGGAGGCGGCCGCAGGTACGAGGACAGCGACGGCTGTTACCTGCAGAAGTCCAGGCCGGCGCGCAAGGTGGAGTTGCGGCCGCTGCCCGCCAGCCCCGGCGCCCGGAGTCCGCGCATCCGCAGCAGCAGCTCGGCGGCCAACCTGCTGGCCAAGAAGCGGGTGATCCGCATGCTCATGGTCATCGTGCTCCTCTTCTTCCTCTGCTGGATGCCCATCTTCAGCGCCAACGCCTGGCGCGCCTTCGACACCGCCTCGGCCGAGCGCCGCCTCTCGGGCACCCCCATCTCCTTCATCCTGCTGCTCTCCTACACGTCCTCGTGCGTCAACCCCATCATCTACTGCTTCATGAACAAGCGCTTCCGCCTGGGCTTCCCTGGCCACCTTCCCTGCTGCCCCAAGCCCGGGCCCCGGGGGGGGGCGCGGGGGGAGGTGGGGGACGAGGAGGGACGGCAGGACCACGGGCGCCTCGCTGTCCAGGTACTCCTATAGCCACATGAGCGCCCCGTGACGAGGCAGACGGGGCGCTGGGGGTGGGGGGGGCGGAGCTGGGGCCACAGGAGAGGAGGAAAAGAAGGCAGGAGAAAGGCCCCGTGTGCAGGGGGTCGGGGGACCCTTGATGGAACTGCAGGGACCCTCACTAGGATGGGGCTCCATGGCTCTGCCTCAAGGCGTTCCTGGAAGCACCTCTCCTGTAGCCTTGGTCACAGAGGCACCCGCTGCGGGCCAGCGCCTGGAGTCAGTGGGGTTCGTGCTCCCACCGTGACTCCTCAGGGTCCAAATGGGGATGTGGCCCAGTCTCAACTTTAGAAGCTTCTAGAACCTCCAAGGTGGGTGGGTTCTCTTTCCCCTCCATACTCTGCTGTTTCTGCTCTTGCAGAATTGGGGGGGGTGGGGGGGGAGCTCTGCTCTGTCTCTGGGGAGTCCACAGATATAGTGAAAATAAATACTCTTCTGGCTGTTTCTGTAGGAAGGGGGCAGCCTGGCTTTCCGTAAGGAGGTTGGTCAAGGACACACAGACACGCAGTTTGTGTCGTCTTTGGAACCACATAAGGAACGTTGGGCCAAAGGTGGAATTTGAAGCTTACACTTCTAAGAAAATAAGAGTGTCTAAGGTAAAGAGCTGGGTGGGAATGCAGAAGGCTGTGCTGGTCTCCAAAGGTTTCCCAGATTTCACAAATGAAAATGCAGAGGGTCAGTTCTGTTTCCTATCTGGAATGGGAAGTGCCAAGCAGTCCAGAATACGATGTAGAAAATCACAGCTCTCATAGGTATCACTTAACTAGCTCCATCTTACGTGACGCTGTGCAGCTCCATGGCTTTGCCTCAGCTTAATTCTCGCACTCACTGAGCACATCCTCTTTTCCACAAAGAGCTCTGAGTATAACAGAGACTGGTAACCCCTGCGTGCCTGGCCAAGGTAGGGGGTTTGCACGGTCAGGCCCAGGAGAAAGGTGGCATTTTTTGAACACAATTAACAGAGGGCGTTTGAATGCGCGAAGCTACCTATGCCTTTGAATGCCATCTCTGTTTGTGGCACTAACTGTATGCATTTTATGTACATGTGTAAACCGAAAATAGATGTACGTTTCTTCCATATAAGCATAGTTTTTGGTGTGTTTTTAGAGAAGAAAAAAGAATAGTGAATGGATGTTGTAACAAGTTAGAATGTCGTTTACATTTACAACAGTTGGAGTTTCCTGTGAACTTCTTTGCAACATTATGCAGAAATCTTGCTTTTTTAAACTAAAAAGTCTTTTGGGGGGAAAAAAAGGCATGAATTATATGTGCTGGCACCAGGAAGCGCCTTTCTAAAGCAGAATGTGTCTGTCCTATCCGTGCTCCTTTCTTCCTTTGTGTGGTTTTAGGGCAATGTTGTCTGCCTGCTTCAATAAATGAACACTGACATTTTTGATAAAAACATGTGTATATGCTGGTGTAGGAGTACTAGCAAATAATTAGCAACGAACGTTCATAACGTCTGTCTCTGAAGCATCTGAGACATAAGCTTTTTGTTTTCCTGCTCTTGCAGCTATGGCAATTGATTTACTCTTCAGAGCACAAAGGGGCCAGTGATTTCAATTATTTTTTAAAGTCAGTGTGGAGAGGGGCCAGGACCAGACAGGATGAGGCCTGATGCCCGCATTGCCAGGTGTAACTCTGGATGCCCTGAGCACAGCTGAGGTGACCCAGAAGCTTTGACACTCCAGGACTCAGGCAGCCTCACATATGTGGTCTCATGCAGCCAACTGCCGGCCGGGGACCAAGAACTGGGAGGCTCCCAAAACAAAACAACAAACTGAACACCGAAGAAACTCAGTGTGGGACCAGGGAGAAAACCCAGTGGACTGAGCACATCCTTTGTCGCTTTCTACCCTGGACACCTTATGGCCCCCTGAGCATGGCTGGCAGTTAACATGACCAACACAGAGCCAAGAGTAGCACCCCAGTGACCTGGGGTATGATCCCTCGAGTAAAGCCAAACAAACCAAACAAATATGAAAAAAGAAAAGGCTGGATGTGGAAGTCATGATGGGGAAGAGGAACAGTAGGGGCAGGCGTGTTGTGGGAAGGGGTGCTTGACCACGTACAATGGCAGAAGCCTATTATTTTTTCAAGCCAGTGGGGGGCAGGGAGAAGCAGTTCTTTGTGCTGACAGAGAAGAAATGATTGAGGATGTGACTATTGGGGACTTTTCAAGGCAGGTGTTCGTGTTTCTATTTCTCCAACCGCAAATTTTAATAGTTTTACCAGTTTTCTCAAAGACATGAAAGGCAGCAGAGTCTAACCCAGTAAAACCGTCAGGATGAAATGTAAAAAAATGAAAATGTCTCAGATCTTTGAATAAATTTTACACAATCTGAGAATCTCCTGACAGAAGTAGAAGTCTTCCTTGCTGACAGCGCTAGCAGAGAAATGGAGATAACTCAGCTGCCTTGCCCCAGTATTGAGAAGCCCTGGACATTCCAAACGGTGTGTCAGCCTTAAAAATCAAGCTGCCAGCCTTACACAAATAAAAATATTTGTGTTTTTGACCAGTTATTTTAGATTAACAACTACTTTCAGACTTTACATATAATATATATGTTCCTAGTGAGAAGTATGGTCCCTGCAATAAAACACATCCTGTGTTTCATCTGGTATCCCTGCTTTAACATCATTTTTAAAACACTTCCCAGAGTTGGAACCATAAAATGCCTCTGGTCATTAAATTTACTGAAGGTCTTTCACACAGTGGAAGTTTTATTTTAAAAAGAATTGGGGAGAAAGCGATTAATTCTCAAAACTCATATCTGACCTCTGCCAATGATACTATCCACAGGCTTATTTTATTTTTAAATATTTTATTATACCACCGTGAGATAGACAATTACAAAGATGTTCATATTTGGGTTTCGGTCATACAGTGTTCCAGCACCCATCCCTCCACCAGTGCCCATTTCCCACCACCAGTGTCCCCAATTCCATCTCCCCCCCTAGCCTGCCTCTATGGCAGGTTCTTTATCTCTTTTCTTTCTTTTTCTCTCTTTCTCTCTTCTCTCATACATTGCGGATTGCAATACATACATGTAGAGGTTATCCTGTGTATCTTTTTGACACAGCTTATTTTATTCTGTCCAATTAAAATATATATAATATAATATAATATAATATAATATAATATGATTCTCATGCTCTGTTGAGCCAGCTTCCTTTATTTCATGCCAAAGAGGATTACTAACTTAAATTTGAATTAGAGCTGCTGATGGCATTAAGAAAATAGATTTTCCAAGTTTCTGGTACTTTCTAGTCTCTTCTCGAGATGTGAAGAGACTTGGGCTCAGCATGGGGAGGGAGAACTGGAGCCCAGAGGCGATCTTCAGTCTTGATCTCATTTGTGTCCCAGTGACCCAGGGACCTCCGGGATTCCGAGATCACTGTCCCCATGCCTGAGACATGCACCCAGGTGGTGAGCGAGCAGGCACCTATCCAGATGGCTTGGAATACCTGCCGTATCTTTTCAGGGTTCCCGCCCTCTGACCGAACAACCTCAGTGACAATAACTGTTGGGCTGTGTTTCCCACTGGTGTTGAGATGACTCTGCTGGGTGAATCCCAAATGCTCAATAAACGTGACTGACTTCAGCTCCGCCTCCTCTGCTTCCAGAAGGATCTTCTTTCTGCCCACAGTGGTGGCTCTCAGTGAGAGAGGCCCGTTCTTGGGGAAGAGGACAGACAGTATGAAAATTTCCAGGGGGAGGGACTAGGGGCTGGTGCAGCGTGAGAAATATTTGACCCTTCTTCAGAGATCCCAGCGCTCAGCTCTGCAGAGAGCCTAGTCCAGCCTGCCTTCTGCCAGGGGCTGAATTGTGTCCCCCTAAAATGCACCAGTCTGTTTGGAGATGGAGGGTCTCTTTCCCACAAGGACAGGAAGCTGTTGGCTGTGCGTGTCTCCCTCCCTCTTTTTGTGGGTAGGCGCATCCAGCAGTACTCGGGTGCTATTCCAGTGCTCAGTGCTCAGATGCTATGGGGGCCATGTGGTGCCAGGGAAGGAACCTAGGCCCCCTGCATGCCAAGGATGCACTCAGCCGCTTGAACTCACTCTCTCTGGAGAAACTGTCTCAGAGGCCCATGTGGTCCTTCCTGTCCCCCTGCAGACACCAAGAACAATGCAGTAACTGTTGGGGCCAGGAAGCTCAGAACCAACCACCCTTTCTGCAGAAAGAAGAGGTCACCTGCTGCTTGTACCGAGATGACAGCCCCTAGACAGCCACGGTGTACTCGACTGCACTGCTAGCATCTTGGTATTTGGCTTCAGAAAACATTTAGTGAGGGGCAAGATAAGAGACTTTGGCATGATTTATAATTCCTTGGGTTAAACATAAGGGGAAAAAAATGAATCCAAACATGGACTTGTAGGACATAGCCTGAAAGAGAAAAGGCCCCTCGGAAGCAGTGAAAGGGAAGCAGGGCCAGACGAAAGAAGCCAAAGAACCCCAGAGGTATTAGCAAGGAGGAGCATAATTTGGCATCACCTTTATCTGTGATGGGGTAGTGTCTCCAGGGAACTGTCAGGACATAAAACCTTTAAGGGGCGCTGACAACACAGCACAGCTGTAGAGCACTTGCCTGGCATGTGGAGGCACTGGCTCTGTCCCCAGCACTGCAGGACATACACACACACACACACACACACACACACACACACACTCACTGCACACACACACATCGCACACACTGCTTGGAAATGGAGGAGAGGTTATGGGGGCAACGAGTAGTATTGGGAAGCGAGTAGTGTTGGAATGTTGTATGTAAACAACCCTGTCATTGCTACTATTGTAAATAACAGTGCCTCAAATTTTAAAAATTAATTTTTTAAATTAAAAAATAAGGGCCTGGGGGCTGGAGCAACAGCCCAGCGGTTAGGGCGTTTGCCTTGCATGCGACCGGCCTGCGCTGGCCTGGGTTAGATCCCCGGCATCCCATATGGTCCCCTGAGCACCGCCAGGAGTAATTCCTGAGTGCAGAGCCAGGAGTAACCCCTGAGCATCGCTGATGTGACCCAAAAAGCAAAAAATAATAAATAAATAATAAAAAAAATAAGGGCCAGTGTGATAGGGCAGCAGGAAGGGCATTTGCCTTGCACGTGGCCAACCTGGGTTCAATCCCTGGCATCCCATAAGGTCCTCCGAGCACTGCCAGGAGTAATTCCTGAATGCAGAGCCAGAAGTAACCCCTGAGCATTGCTGGGTGTAACCCAAAAAGCAAAATAAATAAATGTAGAAATATCTGCTTGAAAGTTAAGGGACCAGGGCGGAGCGATTGCCCAGAGGGTGCGGCAAAAAAAAAAAAAAAAAATAGGGACCAGGCATTTGTCCGTGGGCACATTACTGGTCTGAGTTCAATCCCTGGCATCCCATACAGTTGCCCCCAGCCCACCAGGAGTGATTCCTGAGTGCAGAGCCAGGAGTAAGCCCTGAGCACTGCCAGGTGTGGCCCAACCCCACCACATAGGGGTTAAGGCCAGAGATGGCTCAAAGGGCTTCGGATATAGGATCCCCAAGTTCCATGTCTGGCACCACCTGGTGCCCTGAGGTACCCCAAGTCTTCCCCACCCAACACCCAAAAAAATTTGAAAAAGGGACACTTTACAATGCAATCTGATGTCCTTACAGCGGAGAAGACCAGGGACCTGGAGCTGGGCTCAGAGGCTGAGCTCCCAGCACCACCCGCTGGGCAGCATCCCGAGGTAGGGTCAGAGTACTGAACCCGTCTATTCAGCAGGTGGAGTATCACTAGTAGTGGCCCCAGGTCCCCTGAGCACACTTGGGAGGACACCCCCCACACACACACACACCATGTACATACGGAAGAGGAGATTGGACACAAGCACACGTACAGAAGAAACGGAACAAGAGGGTGGCAAGGGGAAAATCAGCGGGTGACACCTCGAACTTGAACTCGCAGCTGTCAGAACTCCAGGAAAATAAACGTCCAGCTGCGGTATTTTGTCAGGATGGACCTAGCTGACCAGCACCAGCACCTGCCTGAAGGGGTGCATATTTGAGGACCACCCTCAGTCTGAAACCCAGAAGCAGCCCCCAGTGGTCTGGGCAGAGCGTCAGAAACGCCCCAGAGGAGCCCCAGAGAAGCCCCGCGTGCCCCCGCCCCCAAAAGAAACCCTGGGAGCTAAGTGCCCATCTCTGCTCCCTGCAGGCTCCGCCTCCCCTCTCCGTGCAGCTGCAGCGAGGAAACAGCCGGCAGAGGGGTGAATAAACAAGATAGGCAGTGAGAACGCAAACGGTGGCGAAGGCGCTAGCAGCCCAGCTGAGAAAATCCCGGGGGTCACGCCAGCTGATCCCCAGGCCGACTTCAGCAGGTGTTCTCCTGGGCTCCGGTCCAGGCGCGGGCCGTGCATAGAGAACGCGCAGCCTGGCCTGTGAATTGCAGAGACGCCACCCGGCGACGTTTCTCCGTGAGCATGTCTGGGCCATGCCGCGTTCCCATCTGCTAAATTTGACAGCTGTACCCAGGGGCTCCCTGAGATGGGGCGAGAGGAAGGCCAGGAATTGAGAGAGGACAAGGAGTCCGTCAAGCCGCGCACATGGAGGACAAGGGAGAGATGGGCTCGGCTCCTAACAGGCGCTGAGCCAGTTTGGGAAGGGGGAAAGGAGTCACACAGGAGTCTTTTCCGGCTGGTGCCACAGAACTGGAGATTGTCACTGCCCCAGCTAATAGTTCCTGCTTAAAGTCAAATAATTCAAATACAAGGGCCCTGACTGTGCTCATTTCATATGGCAGCTATTACAAATCACCCAAACTTAGCCGCAGAAACGGATTCTCTTGCAGTCCTCCTCAGAATCCTAAACCGGGACTGGAGATGATAAGGCGGGTGAGGCATTTGCAGTTCAAGCAGCGGACCTGGGTTCAATCCCGGAACCCCATGTGGTCCTCTCAGCCTTGCCAAAAGTGATTCCCTGAGCATGACGTCAGGAGTAAGCCCTGAGCCTAGCCTGAAGTAGTCCCAAAACAAAACAAAAATTCTAAAATGGTGTGTTGGGGAGAGTGGGGGAGGTAAGAGTCTCCTTGAACTAAAATTCTGAGGAGTCCCTAGGACATCCCTTTTCTAGAAATTCTAGGATAGAATCCATTTCTTAGTTCTTCCAGTTTCCGAGACCACTTTGGGGAGGGGGGAGGTGTCCTACATAGAGTCTTCAGATCTCGGTTCCATTTTCTCTCAGAGTGTTCATGCCTAGGGCTGGGCGTGCCTCTCAAGCACACGGTACCTTCACACCCCAGGATTCCTGGCAATGCCGCTGTCTGTGCCACAGCATGCAATTTCAGAGCACAAAGTCCAGGTGACCGGAGTGCCACAAAGATGTGACCCCTCATGCGAGCCAGGGCTAAGAAGTCAGCCCTGGGGGGCGGAGCGATAGCCCAGTGGGTAGGGCATTTGCCTTGCCTGTGCTGGCCTGTGCCAGCCCGGTTCGATCCCCGGCATCCCATATTGTCCCCGAGCACTGCCAGGAGTAATTCCCGAGTGCAGAGCCAGGAGAAACCCCTGAGCATTTCTGGGTTTGCCCCAAAAAAAAAAAAACTTCTTTCTTGAATGCCGGCTGGTACAGCCTTTCTGGAAAACAATATGGACATTCCTCCAAAGACTAGAAATTGAACTCCCCATTTGACCCAGCCATACCACTCCTGGGAATCTACTCTGGGAAGCCAAAAATACGCAGCAGAAACACCATCCCTACTTTTATGTTCATAGCAGCATTATTCGCAATAGCCAGAATCTGGAAACAACCAGAGTGCCCTAGAATCGATGACTGGATAAAGAAGCTTTGGTACATCTACACAATGGAATACTATGCAGCTGTTAGGAAAAATGAAGTTATGAAATTTGCCTATAAATGGATGGACATGGAGAAGATCATGTTGAGTGAAATTAGCCAGAAGGAGAGAGACAGATACAGAATGACTGCATTTATTTGCATGACATAAATATATATGTACATATTATGATACCAATATCCAAGGTCAGGTTAAACATGGATCAGGAGGTCTTGTCAAAAGTGGAAATTATCACAAACATGTGGATGTCAGAGGCTAGTAAGACAGAAAAATGGAACAGTGTGCTAACAATTGTCGAAAGTACTAATACCAACCTAGAACTGAGCATTAAATACAGGCAAAAGATACACATGACAACCCTTTAATGTATGTTCTGTAATCCATAGTCTGGAGGGGAAGGAAAAGAGAAAGAGAGAGAAAGGGAAAGAAATAAAGAACCTGCCATGGAGGTGGGCTGGGGAGGGGGGAGGGAACCGGGGACGTTGGTGGTGGGAGATGGGCACTGGTGGAGGGATGGGTGCTGGAACACTGTATGACCAAACCCCAAATATGAACTTTGTAATTGTATATCTTTGTAATTGTATATCTCACAGTGGTATAATAAAATACTTTAAAAAATTAAGAAAAAAAAGAAGTGCAGCCCTGGTGACCGGTAACTGTACCCCTGCTGAGAGTGTGTGCCCAGGTGAGCGCCTGTGTAAGTGCCTCAACCAGAGGAGGCCAAACACAGGAGCACAGCGCCTGGCCAGCACCGCAGCTGAAACCAGGACAAGCAGGGCCAGAGAAACAGCACAGGGCTTGGGCACGTGCCCGGCGAGCAGCTAAGGTGGTCCGCCTCTAGCACTGCATATCCCCCACCTCTCCCCAGGCATTGTCAAGTCGTCCCTCAGCACAGAGCCAGCAGGAAGCCCAGAGCACAGCCATGTGTGGCCCCCAAACAAATCAAACTAATTTTTATATGTGAAAGCACTTGAGCGATGTGTGGGTGCGACTCCTGGTTCTCACAGCATCAGTGAGGGTAGGGGGGGAGGCAAAAGAACAGCAAGCACAAATCAATGTCAATGTTCAATGTGTGCAGCTGCATTGTGGATGACGCGCTTCCTCAGAGCAGCGTAACACGCTCCATTCGGACAATGGCACACATGCTCTCGTTCCTTCCCAACTTCCCCCCCCTTCTGCCTGCGTCTATCAAACCTGACCAAGTAAATGGTCTTAGACTGAATTTCAACGTCCTCCCACATATGCAGTCATGTATGTCTCACCAGTGCCTTGGCAACAGCTGGACCACCCAGGGTGGCAGTACCAATCTGGCTTTGCCAAGCAACTTCGGGGAGCCGCGAACTCCACTATCTCGGTCTGTGTGACCTTCGCCATGACAAAATTCCCAGCGACACTGTTCTCAGAGCAGAATCTCCCCATCCTGAAGAGCTTGGTTCTGGGGGGGTGCCTTTAGTCAGCTGCTTCTCTGCAGAATGTTAGTCAGGTACCCACAAGCACAGACAAAAGGCATGTGCAAATGCAAAACACCTGTCTTGGGTCTCCTGATTTTCTGCTTGGAACACCCCTGGAGGAGACCAGTTCCACCCCAGTTTCATCCCAATATACCTGAGCATATCTCAATGCAAACGTGGATTCTCACTGGCCACTGCGGCTGGTGTGTGTGGGACCCCTCCTGCCCCCACTACCCCCGCCACCCTAAGAGTTTGGCCGGATCCCCAGTGCAAGTCTCAGAAGGCAATGTCTTCAGAAAGATGATGGATGTTAGCAGAAGGCTCCGGAGAATCTCCCCAGGCCCTTTTGTTTATTAAACATAAAACCCACATTTAAACATCATGTCAAAGGTACAACACAGGCCCAGCTTGAGCCCAGACAGACTTGAGCACGCACCAGCCTCAGTAACTAGATGGGCCCCAGGAGGTGGGTTCTGAGCTGAAAACTGCTGAGGCTTTTCTGGGAAGACTCCAGCTCCAGAAGGAACAGGTCAGTTCTCTCCCATTTCTCTCCATTGTCTATTCTAATGAGCTCACCCTGGCTTTCCTCATGGGGTAGGTCAGCAGTTGGAACAAAACCATGGTGCATCACAGGTGACCATTCCCGACGGCGGGTTCAGACATTCACCTCTCCAATAGACTTACTGAGGGGCTCAGGGAGGTTGGCTCCATGGCTAAAACACTTCCTGTGCAAACACGAGACCGTGAGTTGGATGCCCCGTGCTGCCCATGTGCCCTGAGCCTGATCCTAGCACCTCTGCTGTCCAAGCCCCCAGTGTTAACACAATGTGTATGAGCACACCACAATGAAAGTAAGTGCTGCAAACAAAGATATGGGGAGCACTGTGGCCAGGAGTGTGACCTGCCCCCAAGCCCCACCTCCACCCCAAGGACCACACCCAGAATGTGTGTGAGCATCACCACGAGAGAACTTGACTCCTGGAGAAATAGGCACACAAGCACTGCAACTGAGCTGTGGGACCCTGATAAGTACAGAGGCTGAGTGGTGTGTGTGTGTGTGTGTGTGTGTGTGTGTGTGTGTGTGTAGAGAGAGAGAGAGAGAGAGAGAGAGAGACCCTGTCATCGCAGGGACAGCACTGATGACTGATGGGGAGGAGGATGTATCCCAAATACGTGGGTTGGGGTGAGAGGACAGGATAAAGGGGAGTTTCCAGGCTGCTTACCTGAGTACAGGAGCCCAGTTAGCCTGGGGATTGGCTGCCAGGATCCAACACATGATCCTCGCAGGTACGAGGCCCTGAGTTCAATCCTCGGCACCACCAAGATAAAAATAAAACAAGGAAAAAGTAGTTTCTAGCTGCAAGTTAATCTGACCATTAGGTGACAGAAACTCATACTGCATTGACAGGCGAGGAAATCTGTGCACAGAGAGGCAAAGTAACTTGCCCGGTGCCACACAGCTCTGAGCTGAGCCAGACCCTGGACTCAGGTGCTGGCCCCACAGGTCACAATTGCCCCTGGGAGCACCATTCGGCCTCTGGAGCTCTGGACTGCAGCCTGAGGGACAGGAAGGGGCCAGGGAAGAGCAGGGAAAAGAAAGTCTCTGCAGACCAGAGACAAGGGAGGCGTGGCGGGCCGGCAGCTGTGCGAGGATGCCAGGGCCTGCTGTTTCTCAGGCGGGGCTCACTGTGTCTGCTGCCCACAGTGTAAGCGTCCGAGGAGGCGACTGCAGCTAGGTCCTCTTCCCCCCCCAGGTGAGTCTTTACTGTTTCTCGATAGTTTGTGTCACATAGAGTGGGCGCAGGGGCTCCTCCAGGCTGCTCCTGGCAGTGCTGGGGGACCCTGTGGAGGGATGGGCCCCCCTCCCCCAGCTGGCAGAGCACATGCTCAGGCCCTTTCAGCCATGTTTCTGCTCTTGTCCGCCTCACAGCAGTGAGAGCCGGACGGAGCGGTGGCCTGGAGTACATTCACTCCCTCTGAGATGCGCGAACTGCACCCTCTGTGCAGGGGCCTGTTGCCCAGATCTCCCCACCTTAGGCTGTGCTGTTTCCTGGTCTCTTTGCCTCGGATACCTGTACTCCGAGCTGGGCCTCCAGGAATATGGCAGCCATCCCAGGTGCCCGGGTGTGGCATCGTGCCAAATGGAAGCCTGAGTCTAGCTGGTTCGGGCTGACGCCGATGAGGGTCGCAGCTACCTGCCAGATGCCACCTCACCTGAGTAGTCCGCTGGGCTCTCCAGTTGTGCCTGCGAAACAGAACAAAGCCAGATTCTGACCAACTGTCAGAGTGGCCTCACTCCAGAACCACTAGCCACATAAACAGTCTTGAGGGCAGAAGCCTGGAAGATGAGACCTACCCAGCATCGTGCACTCGGTCCATGCTCCTTGCTCGTCTATCAGCTCTGAGTCCTAGCTCCCAATATCATGTGTTTGATATGTTTGGGGGAGTGGCGGCACACCCATGGGTGCTTAGGGCTTTCTCCTGGCTCTGTGCTCAGGTATCACTCCTGGTAGGGTTCAGGAAATCATATGCAGTGTGGGGGATTGAACCGGGATCAGCCACATGTAAAGCAAGTAAGTGCCTTACCCCTGTGCTGTCTCTCAGGTCCTATTTGGTCACTTCTAAGCTATGCCCAAACCTTCCAGAAATGAAGTGTTTGTTCTCTTGGCTGCAGGCCTCGCTTTTTTGCAAAAAGAATATGCTTTTCACTCACGGTGACTGTGCTTAGGGGCTGTCAGGGAGCTGAAAGAGTCTTGCAGAATCCTCTTAACACCTTTGCTTTGCACCTCGGTCTAGCCGCCTTTAAACGCCCATTAGAGGCCTTCTACTTTGGGTTGATCAGGAAGGGATGGCGTTAACATGCAATTTGCAGCAGCTTCTGCAGAGATGAGAATGGACTTTGCCAAGTTGTTCATTAAGATGGAGGCGCGTAGTGGTCACAGGGCAGTTCAGGTTTTAGCCAGAGCAGAGCCGGGACTGACTTGCGAGCTCCTACCTCCGGTAGAAGAAACCTATTTCTCAGGCTAAGTTTAAACCTGCTGCCATCTACTGGCCGACACCTTGCAATGCTCTTCACCCTCAAAGTCTACATTTTAACTGAGCCGGCCTGAGACTGAAAACATTTGCAGAAAATTATGGAAACATGATTTATTACATAGATTTTAAAGTCATATTACATTTTCAAAAGAATGAACATAAACTTCTTAGATGAATAATAGGCTTCAAAAGTGTAGATTATAAATTAGGACTCCACGACATTTTCAGCCAATACCTCATGCTATTCTGTTATTTGATGAATGTGCTGTTTCTGCTGCTTTTAATGGATATTCCTGCCTAGTCTGTGATTCTGGAGAAGCAGCAAATTGGGCCTGAAATATGGAAAACGTGCAGATGCTCGGGCCTGAAATGTGAATTTAGAACCAGAATAGTCTGGTGTGTGTGTGTGTGTGTGTGTGTGTGTGTGTGTGTGTGTTGTGTGTAGGGTAGAGTGGGGTAGTGATTAATGGACCCCAGAACCGATCCAGTCTTTGCGGGTAAGGGGGCTAAGAACCCAAATCTCACTCTAGCCCTCTAGGCTTTGGGGAACAGCAATCTAGTCCCCACGCGAATCTCCTGGAGCTTTGCCCAGGTCCTGGCAGGTGGCAGGTGCTATGTGGAGACGGACTGTGTGCAAGCAGCTTTTGCGGGGGCACGGGGTTCTGGTTTGAGGCCAGTGAAAATGTCTTGACAGGGAATGGAAGGGCTGGAAACTTGATTTAACCTTTCACCCATAGGCCCCGGGCTTCTCAGGTGACTTTGGAGCTCCAGAACTAAGTAAACTCCGCCTTTCGCTGTATTTGCTTAAAAAAGTTCCAGGTAGCTTCAGTCCCAACATCCAGGGAGAAAGCTAGGTCCTTGGCTTTCTCCAAAGACCTAGCTTGGAGAAACTAGGTTGGATGAACTTTATATTACCTAAGGCGCGGGACCAATCTCCATAAGAACAGGAAACACAAGTGATTCAATTGGCTTAGAACTCGGTCACGTGTTTCCCTAGACCGTGGTGGTTGGTGCACTCTGACCGCAGAGAAGATCCTCTTCTCCCTCTGCGCTCTGCAAAACCGTCTGCGGGAAGAACGGAGAAGGGATGCTAGGGAGGAAATACAGGCGACATGCGCCATCAGAGACAGGACAATGGTGACGACGGCAATAATGCACATTTAGAGCCCGACATCTGCCTGGCACTGTTCTAATACGTTTCTAGAACTAATCTGACATCCTACCATTCCCGCAGATGCGTAGGATCATTAGTCCCCAATTCGCAGATGAAGAACATGACCAAGTTTGCCAAGCCCCCTGTGGCAGAACCAGGAATCAGACCGGGCACTCAGCTATTATACACTGAAAACTGCTGAGAGCCCGGAAGGAGACTGAATTGGTGGGTTGCAGCGGAGCAGAGCCTTGTCGCATAACGGAGGGATCTTTATTATTCGTCAAGAGCGTACACGGCCACTGGTTTCAGCCTGGCGTACATAATAGCTCAGGCTGATAAGTGGTTGGACTTCTGGGAAAGTTCTTTATGTGGCTTCTGCTATCTTCCTTGGCCGGTATATTTACTGTCAAGGACAAAGGGAAGTACATGGTTTGAAGGATTCTTGTTCTTTGATCCACCTTCATTGTTTACTCTGGGTGGTTCGAAAAAATGACGTTTCTGGGAGATGCTGATAAAATGTGTTCTGTGTCTGCTGTTCTGGGAAAGCTTTCTTCAGAACATGGCAGTGCCGTTGGCAGGACTCTGTGGCGCACAGGCTGCCGCCTCCAAGCACTGCGCGGACTCCCAGGTCAGAGAAGGCGCCCCGCCCCCCCCCCCCAATGTGTAGGAAAGGGTCCTGGATCCTTTCAGAAACAAAACTGAAATCATAATCATAATTCCCTCCCTGGCCAGGGCACATGCTGGATAATGTGCATTGAGGGCTGGAATGCCCCTTTACTGGGGGTGCTTTTTCTCTTCCTAAGCTCTGTGCTTGGTTCTGAGCTGGAGGAGTGTAATGCACAGGGAAGATTCACCCATTGGCATCTTCTCCCATCACCTGATAGTTGAGTGCTTGCCAGTCGTTTTCTCAGGCGCCTGGAGACAAGGGTTCAGGGGTAGGGACAGAGAGGGGGCAAGAAAGAGACAGAGCAGGATTCCTCCCCCACCCCCTTCTGGCAGAGCGGCTCATTCTCAGATGAAGCTGAGACGGTGGAGTGAGTTTAACCATTAGCACACAAAACTCAGAGGAGGGCTGGGAGTTCTAGCTGAAGGAGGCTGAGGGGGAAACGTGGGGACAGAGAAAAGGATGTAATCTCTCTCTCTCTTTCTCTCTCTCTCATTATTCCCTGCCTCCCTCAAAGGAGCATCCTCATGTGCCTCGCTGGGATTTTCCTCCTGCAGCAGGCTGTACCTTGGTTGCCCACAACAACCACCAACTTGATGCCCCACTTCCACACGGCTCTTCCCTGAGTCCCAGATGTTTGGGAAAACAGTTGTTTCCCACTGCTGTTTCTTGGCACCCTTTCCCAAGAAGATCTGCCTGCAAGCTCTTGCCTCAGGTTGGGAGGGTGCCCGGTGCTCAGACAGTGGGTTCCAGGAATGGGTCTGAATCACAGGAGTGATACAAAACAATGACACAGGGGTAGTGCGTGGTGGTGGCAGGAGGGAAACTGGGGACCTTGGTGGTGGGAAACTAGTGAAGGGAGGGGCGCCGGACACTGTATGACCGAGCCCCGGTGATAAACAAATTTGTACCAGTGTAGCACATGGTGATTCAATTAAATAAATAGATAAATAAATAAATAGACAAACAAACAAATAAATAGATGGATGGATGAATGGATGGATGGATGGATGGATGGATGGATGGATGGATGGATGGATGGATGGATGGATAGATAGATAGATAGATAGATAGATAGATAGATAGATAGATAGATAGATAGATAGATAGATAGATAGATAGATAGATAGATAGATAGATAGATAGATAGATAGATAGATAGATAGATAGATAGATAGATAGATAGATAGATAGATAGATAGATAGATAGATAGATAGATTAGATAGATAGATAGTTATAGATAGATAGATAGATAGATAGATAGATAGATAGATAGATAGATAGATAGATAGATAGATAGATAGATAGATAGATAGATAGATAGATAGATAGATAGATAGATAGATAGATAGATAGATAGATAGATAGATAGATAGATAGATAGATAGATAGATAGATAGATTTGCACTGATATCAGGGGGTTTTGTGGCAGAGGGACTTTCTTACCTTGGACAGGGTGACGACAGTGAATCCTTTCTGGAAGAGGCGCCTCCATTGGACATAGGCCTGACTCTTATCCTCAGGACTGTTGTCAGCAACAGGATTGGGCAAGTCACGGATCCAGATTAGGGCTTGGACAAGGCGGGGGCAGGAGGTGTCTGGCTCAGTGGAGGGTCATGCGCCCCCTAGAGTGTGTCACTCCATCACTCCATCTGTGTCACCACAGCAGTGAAGGGATGAGAGCAGGGATGATGACGGGTTCAGCCGGGATCCTGGGCTTCGGGTCCTCAGGAAGCGTGAGTAAGGACCCAGAGCATGACCTGGTATTCCCAAGGGACAGAATGTGTGGAGCAGGTCCAAGGATGAAGCAAAACTTTCCTTTACCATCACTCCCAGAAACCCTCTGCGGACTTTTTTTTTTTTTTTTTAGGGGCCACACCTGGTAGTGCTCAGCGGTTCCTTCAGGCTGGTGCTCAGAGGCTATGCCTAGAGATGCTCAGGGGAGCATGTGTCGCCAGGACAGACCTGGGCTCCTGCATGCAAAGCATGTTCTCTGTGGCAATAGCTTTCTGGCCTGACCTGTAGATTTGTTTTTAATTGAATCACAGTGAGATAAAGTCACATGACTGTTTATGGTCAGGTTTCAGCCACACAGTGTTCCAACACCCATGCCTCCACCAGCGCACGTTTCCCACCACCAATGTCCCCTCGATCCCTCCTGCTGCCCCACCCCCCAGTCGGTCACTTTCCTTCCCTCTCTCCTTTCTCTCTCTCCTGTTGGACATTATGGATTGCAACAGATACTGAGAAGTTATCATGGTTGTTCCTTTACCTACTTCCAGCACGCAGTTCTTATCCAGTGATCACTTACCTCTATCTTTATCATCATGCTCCCTTCCCTATCCCAGCACTTGAAGCAGGCTTCCAACCATGGACCAATCCTCCTGGCCCTTGTTTCTACTGTTCTTGGGTATTGGTTTCATGTTATATTTTTCTACATCCCACATCATTGCTAAGAGACCCGGAGAACTCTGTGTGTGAGAGAGAGAGGGGGAGAGAGAGAGAGAGGGAGGGAGAGAGAGAGAGAGAGAGAGAGAGAGAGAGAGAGAGCAGGAGAGAACTGTCAGCAGTGTCAGGGCTTACTCCTAACTTTGCTATCACGAATCACTTCTGGCAGTCCTTGGGAGGAACATATGTGGTGCCAGAGATCAAACCTTGGACAGTCATATACAAAACAAGTGCCCTACTGAACTGTACCATCACTCCGGCCCGATTTTTAGAATTATGATGTTTGTTCCTTATGCTTGACCTATGCTCAAACCATCAAAAGCCGCCATCATTGACAGTGAATGGAGAACGTGGTAACCCAGCAGTAATTGGTTTGGGGGAAAGTGGCAACACGAGAGATTTCCCGCTGCCAGTGTGTGAGTTGTGGGTGCCCATCAGACAAACAGGAGTCAGCCTGTGGAGACAGAGATATTTGATTCAGTAACCAATTCTGAAGCCACATATGTCAGTTTTAGAGAGGCCGCTGAAGCCACACCTGAACGCACCGTGACTCTTTTCTCCGGCTATCCAGCATCATACTGCGGGTCAGTGTCAGAGGCTCAGATCTTGAAAGTGCTAACTACCACCATTAAGTGGGAAGGCGTCACTGTACAACTCAGAGTAGTTGCACGTAAATGCAGTGCAGTATTATCGGGGATCCGCGTGACAGCAGGAGGCAGTTAAAGTAGCGAGGAGAACAGACAACTTAAGACGGAGATTTGGAGGACAGGTTGGCCGAGACAGCTGTCCCAATCGGAGGGTCCTTTGAAACTCGTCACAGGCAAGACAGAGTCAGCACCTGGCTGGAGATTACTTCAGGAACACCAGGCATGACGTCAGAGACTCTAAACGTGACCCCAATTTGACACACATACCTATACCCTATCACAAAGGCATGCAATCAGGAAACCTTTGTTGTTGGTTCTTTTCCCTTCCCAGTTTGGGGGCCACATTGCTGTTGCTCAGGTCTTCCTCCTGGCTCTGCACTCAGAGATCACTCCTGGCAGTGCTCGGGGGGACTATATGGGGTGCTGGAAATTGAACTTGGCTGTGTTCGAGGAAAATTCACTGTACTATTACTCTGACCCTTAATTTTCACTTAGGTGAGCTCTAAGAAGTCATTCCAGATGCTTCCCTTTCTCAAGGATTGCGCAAGAGCAATTTTATAACTGATGGTTGCTACCAATAAGGGCAAAGTCCTTGCTCTCCATTGCCCCCATCTCTCACCAGCGGGTGCTGCTCGGTGTCCCAGACCCCTGCCTTCATGCATTGGGTTAGTGCAGTGTCAACATTCATAGCATGGAGCACAATCAGGATCCTCGCGATACTGAGACAGAACGATGCAGCATCTCAAGCTTGGTTTATTGTAAACTTACTTACAGAAATGTATTTGCTCACAATTCTTTTAGGTGTGGCACCACACCCAGTGGTGTTTGGGGACTATGTGTGGTAGGGGATCAGACCTGGAGCAATGCATCCGCTTGAGCACTCCGAGCCATGACCCGGCCCCTCTTCCTGCAGAAACTCGCTCCTTCAGAGCCGGCATTCCCTGGATTCACTGGGCAAATGGCCTCTGTCCTCACGGCTTCCTTGTATCTTACAAAGATCCCTGGGGCTTTGGGGCTCACTCTGAGCTCACAGGAGGATGTGACCTACAGCTTGATGCCACGTGTAAAATATTTTTTTTCTTTTTAGGACTGTAGACGCCACCTCCACCCCCTTACCACCACCCCGAAGATGCTCAAGGATTACTCCTGGTTCTGAATCATTCCTAGAGAGCTTGGAAGACTATATGGGGTGAGGGATCAAACATGGATCAGCCACATGCAAGGCAAGGGCCCTACCTGCTGTACTATCACTCAGGCCCTGTCAGAGTCTTTTTTTTTTTTTTTTTTTTTTGCATCCAGCCCTTGCATTTGCTTCATTATTTTTGCTTTTTGGGTCACACCTGGCGACGCTCAGGGTTTCTTCCTGGCTCTGCACTCAGAAATTACTACTGCCAGTGCTCAGAGGACCATATGGGATGCCAAAGATCAAACCCCGTAGGCTGGGTGCAAGGCAAACATCCTCCCTGCCTGTGCGCCACATTCCCAGGTGCTGGGGCTTTGCAGTGCCCGACAAGGACGGGCGTCATTCCACCTGTGCCTATGCACACAGCACAGCACATCGCTGGCCCGTGTAAGGGCGCAGACACCGCAGATTTGGAGTCACAAGACAGCGGCTGTGCAGATGAGCCTCCACTTCCTGGGGGCGGATGTGGTGCTCCTGCTTCTGTCCACCACTGAGGGGCCGTAGTCTGGGCTACGTTCCTGTTCTTAACTCAGCGCTGGCTCAAGCCGTTTCTGGCCTGATCTCCCATTGGGGAGGGGCCGGTGAAGGGACCAAATCTCATTTCCCAGGCCCGTGCCCTCCTGCACCAGGCGCCCGTCGCTGCCATCTGTCTGTCTGTCTGTCTGCCTGTCTGCGGCCCTGGCTGCCTCAGGAAGCACCTGATGCATCTTCTGCTCTGCATCTCCAGCAGCGTCCCCGGACCTCAGCAGAGCTGGTGGGAAGCCCACCGAAGAAGCAGTTTCATAATCAACCTGTAACTCGGTTATCTACACACCGAGGCTAATCTCCCGCTGGAGGCCCCGGCTCAGCCCGGTTTGTGTTTGGCTACACAGGTTCTCTGTTGGCTCAAGGGAGGCCTCTGTTGAATGTCAACATTTGCTTTCCAGTCCTTTTCTTTCTCCCTTCATTATTTGCTTCTGCCTGGCCTTGGCCTGTGTGAGAACAGCAGGATGGCAGGGCCCGTCCCTCAGTCGGGCCACACCTGTCCTCCCCATCTGCATGACAGCTGTGTGACACACAAGCCCTTCTTGTCTCACACCTGGCTCAGACATGCACCTTCACACAGAGACACGAACCTTCACACAGGGACATGCACCTTCACACACTGGGACACGCACCTTCACTCAAGGACACGTACCTTCATACACTGGGACACGCACCTTCACTCAGAGACATGCATTTACATGCAGGGACTCGCTTCTTTGTGCACTTTCAAGCAGGGATGCACATCTTCACGCAGGGACACACACCTTCACGCTAGGGACACACACCTTATATGCTCCAGAGAACCAGGAGTGGGGCTGAGAAAAAAACCGCTTGTGCCTGCACCTGTTCCCTCAGTGACTGTGGTGGGGACCACAGGTGAGGGATGGGATGCAGACAGGTGAGGCAGGTGAGAAGGCCAATAGCCCGACAGGGACTCCAGGCCCCACCGCTGACCCTGAGAGCTTTAACCCCTGCCCTTCATTGCTGTTTCAATGTTCTCTCCAAACGCCATTTCTCTGCTTCTCAATTGACAAGTCAAGACGAGCCCAAGTGCTCTCCCAACAGTTTTCAGCTGCATCAGCTGAGCCCCCCGGAAGTTTCTCAGCTCCAGAGAAAGTGAGGTTGGCAGGGTCCACACTCCTGAGTGTTCCCATTGTGAACAGGGGCATTGCCAGGGATGGCTAGAGGAGGGGTTTTGTTCATGAGGCTGGTGAGTGCAACACTTTCCCCTAACTCGCTCTAGTAGTAAACTGGCTCCCAGACATTTGAGAAATTAGTATTTCACATAAAGCCCTTGTTGCATGGAGTAGATTTACTACGTTTTGTTGTGGAATTGATCCTGGTCCTCTGGTGTGGCTGCCTAGCATCTGATTCCCCATCCTTGCCATCTTAATGTTTCGGATAACTCTACCTTTTTGTTCTTTGGCTTTTGGGGTTATATCCGGGGATGCTTAGTGGTTATCGCTGGCTTTGCACTCAGGACTTACTCCTGGTAGTGCTCAGGGATGCTGGGAATCAAATCCTAGTCAGCTATGTGCAAGGCAAATGCCCTACCGGCTGCGCTATCCCAATTCTAGCTTTCTTGATTAGCTGTAAATTTGGGCTTCACAGAAACCTAAATCCCTGCAGGTTCCCTGAACTGACATCTTCCTCTAGAGGTACAGGGAGACACGCCCAAGCCCTGGGCTGTGTCTCACTTGCAAAACTCAATCTGGGCAGTGATTTGGGGAGGGACTTGGGCCACACTGATAATGCTCAGGGATCAATCCTAGTGGTGCTCAGGACACCATGTGCAATGCCAAGGGCTGAATGTGAAGTGCCGCGTTCTGGGTCAGTGCATGTGGAGCGCTAGGGATCTGTGGCATGCAAGGGCAATGTTATGGAACACGTGATTTCAAAAACAAATGAATCACACAGGCTCTCCCTTAAGACCATTCCATCCAGCTCCAAGGAGCTACCTTCAAAGCACAATCCAAGCTTCCCATCGATCTGGCGGGCCTCCACTCTCCTTGCAAACCCTCCTAAGTTAACCAGACATTATTTCTGACCTAAGAATCAAGCTGACAGTGTCTGGAACTGATGATCTGTTAAAGCTCAAGCTGGGTTTTGAGACTAGCCAGAACCGAGAGCACAGCTAAGAGCGCCTCACTTGTGCCACCTAAGGCTTATCATCCCTACACACACACACACACACACACACACACACACACACACACACACACACACACACACACACACTTATAAGGAGAAAAATGAGTCGAGTGCCACGGAATCAATCATGCAAGGTTGCTTTGATTCCAACACCATTCGGATCACAATTGCACTCTCTGGGCTCTGAACTGTGGTCTTTGCCTTTTTGGAGACCACATGTAGTGCTGGGGATCAAACCCAGGTCAGCCAGAGGCAAAGCAAGCGCCCTCTCTGCTGTTCTAGCTCCGGAGCCACCTGAACTGTGGTCTTCAACATGAGAGGTTCAGAAACTCACCCCCAGCTAGCTCTGACTATTAAACCTATTAAGGATAAAGACAATTATCTCCTGGAAGCTTGTCTCTGTCAGGTTGTGAGATTCTTGTACATATAAACATAGAAGCCTCGACTAGGGATACTTGGACCATTAACAAGGGTTGTAGCTAAATACAAAATAAAACACCTGGTGGGGCCGGAGCGATAGCCCAGCGGGTAGGGCGTTTTGCTTGCATGGGGCTGGCCTGTGCCAGCCCGGGTTCGATCCCCAGCATCCCATATGGTCCCCCGAGCACCGCCAGGAGCGGTTCCTGAGTGCAGAGCCAGGAGAAACCCCTGAGCATTGCTGGGTGTGACCCAAAAAGCAAAAATAAATAAATAAATAAATAAATAAATAGAATAAAATAAAACACCTGGTAACTGGATAAAACTTTGACATTCAGAATGTATTTAAAATCCAAAATCCAATTTGAGTTTTTCTTCACCTTCTCTAGGACAGTTTTAACTATAAAACGTAAAGATTGAAAGTAAAGGTCCCTGTTGGGGAGCTCATGGGGTCCCCAACGATATCAGGAAACAAGTTTTCCTTTACCTCTGAGGTCGGCTATTGTACAGCCGACCTGTTGCTCCAGAGCCTCTGCATCTTGCCTGGAGTTACCTCCCTGCAGGCCACTTTGCAGATAAAGGACGGAAAACAGTTTGAATCTGTGACTTTCTGTGGCAGCATATCTTACCATGTATTCTGTTACCGGGTATATTTTTCTCATGCTACCACAACTTGCCTTGCACATGGCTGACCCAAGTTCAATCCCCGGCATCCCATATGGTCCCCAGTACTCCCAGGAGTAATTCCTGAGTGCAGAGCCAGGAGTAACCTAAGCATCTCGGGTGTGACCCCCGAAATAAAAAAAAATCTCTGGAACTACAGACACAGAGCTGGGTATTTGTGTTTCCAGGCAAACAGCTGCAATTCCATTATTTTTCAGCTTCCATTCCTCCCCTGAATCACATTGGAACCTTTGAAATCCACCAGCTACTGGCATATTCCCCCATTCACAACTCCTATAGGTACTTACTCTCTGGTCCAATGCTCAAACCACTACTTGCCCCACACCCTTTTGTCACTTAGAAATCTGACTACATATAATATGAACTTATTTAGAGAAATTTGTAATCACTATATTGGACTTATTGGTGGAGAAGGATAAAGACCTGCCCAGAGTTTGTTCCAGAAAAACAAATGGCTGGAGAGCAGCGTGGGCTGACTTGTTCAGTCTCTTTTACCTAAAGGGCCAATCTGTGGTGCTCGTCTGAATTGAAAGAAATACTAGTGAGACTACACAGATCCGCACCTGTAGAGACGATGGGCCAAGTCAAGGCCAGAACTAACTGAAGAGCCTGCTGAATTGTATGAATGACAGCAGTGAATGGAGATGAAAACCAGGGACACGATCACGATACAAGTACAGACTTCTGCAGGGAGGGCGTTTGCCTTGCATGCAGCCAACCCACGTCTGATCCCAGGCATCTCATTTGTCCTCCAAGCACGACCAGGAGTAATTCCTGAGTGCAGTCAGGAGTGACACCTGAGCATTGCTGGGTGTAACCCAAAACAAAAACAAAAAAATACAAGCTTAACTACTAAAAAATACTTTTCTTTCACCGAATAACATTAAAGTTCTACCTCCTCAAAGCAAAACATGCTGTAAATTCCAATAGAATAAATGTGAGAAAGTGTTCAGTATTTTTCTTGTAAACATGTTTTTCTTTCTTTCCTACATCAGAAAGCTCTACACAGAAAGGACAGATCTAAAACCAAGATGCGACATGGATTCTCAAGTGAGTCTAACACTATTTTTAGAAGCCCACTGCTGTGAGTGTAGCCATTGCTATATGCTCACGGCAACACTCAGAGGACCAAGAGCGTAACATTTAGGTAAAAGTCTTAACAATAGGACACCTATGTGCTGGCACACGAACCAGCTTATCCTTAATATCTGCTCTCACAGGTTCTAACAGAACAGAGCCTTTTTCCATCCTGGTCTCTACTTATGTTCCAAGTTCCAATCTGTAAAGTTGAATCCCTCCGCTGTCAGCTTTGTCTGTTTTCCAGCTCCAAACTTTTAAAGTTTTTTTGGGCTAACTGGTACTTACTTTTGGCTCTGCATTCAGGGATCACTCCTGACGGGGAAGGGGAACCACATGGGGTGCTGAGGGTTAAACCTGGGCCATGTGCTGTACTATTGCTCCAGCCCGAAACTTTAGGGTTTCATTCTTAGCATATATTTCTAGGTTCTTTTCTGTGCTCACTTACTAGATTTGGAAAAGGGTGTATTTTGTCTTCTAATCTACTTCTAACTGGCCAGCATCTAGGGGTCCACTTACTAAATAAACTTCTAAGACTGCTTAGAAAGAGGCCATATGCAATTTATGAAAGGGGTATAGTTATTTTCATTTAAAATTTTTTTCTTTTTGGGTCATACTACTTCTAGCAGTGCTCGAACCAAGGTCAGCTGTGTGCAAGGCAAATGTCCTTTGCGCTGTGCTCTCTCTAGCCCCTAAATTCTAAATCAAGAGACCATGATCAGTTTGTCTTTAAAGTCACAATTCCAATGAAACCATGTTTCTTATTCACTGAACAATCCACACTTGGGGGGGTGGGGCTTTTTGTGTCACATTTCCATTTGGAGTGGGTCAGGTAATTGTTATGATTTAGAAAGTAATTTCCCCCTTTACTCCCGTATTAAGCAAATGCATTCTGATAAGGAGCCCTGTTGTAGTACAGTTGCCCAGAGCCTGTGCCCTTGCCTGTAGTTACCTCCTACAGGCCACTTTGCACATGTAGGGGCAAGAAAACAGTTTGAATCTGTAACTTTATGTGGCAGTATATATTACCATGTATTCTATCTTAGCTGCTATATTTTCTCTCATGCTGCCACAATCATCGTGGGACTAGCTAGATCGTACCAGTATATTTACCTGGCCATGTTGCATCTCTAAGTAATTAGACCAGAGAGAAATGCTGCTCGCCTCCAAGCAAGCAAGGCTCTCTAATAAAGTCTAAAATACAAAACAACTATGATGTAAAGATGAGAATCTAGTGAGGGCTTGGAGAAATACATACCTGGCTATAGAATATCCATTGGTACAGATGCATGCCTTTGTATTCTGAGATAGTCTCAGTTGCCCTTCCCTCCCATCTGCATAGGGCCTGGTGGAGAACCAAGGGCAGCACCTGCAGCCTTGGCTGGGGCAATACCAACATTTTAATGGAACTAGGTGAGGTCTGAGAGAAGTTACCTGAGGGGGATTGACCCTAACTGCTTTCCATTGATGTGGGGCCCGTCTGGGCTGAAAAGTTACAAAAGCTGCAGCCTGCTTTCTTCCTGCCCTTTGCATTTTCTCCTTTTGCCTTCTCCCTCTGCTTCCTCTGTCCCTTCTCTTCCCTGTTTGGCCTTAACACGTGGTAGTGGACATCTTGGCCTAGGATTCTAAACCCACACGTGGCGGGGCCCAGCTAGGAACCTAAAGTCTGGGGTTTTCCTGTAATTGGATTGTATACCACAACAGTGTGAGTAAAGCCTTTTGAAACTTTGCTGGATCTCGCGTCTTTGTCCTTCTCTGTCCCCCGGCTGCTGATCCCCCGAAGCAGAAGGGGGAATCCCCAGGCCCTGCTCCCGGATTTCCTCGGGGGTGCCCAGCGTACCCCCAACAGAGCCCCACCAAAATATTCTATGTTCTGCCACAGACCAAACCAAATGGCAATCTCACACTGGAAAGGCAAGCTGGAACTAAATACTCTTCAATTATTTGTTTTGTTTTGATTAGCCTGAAATGTTCCTAAAGTAAGACTTGTGCCCTTGGGTGGAAAAGCCTTTTCTTCATTTATATGGAAGGGGAGAAAATTCTTCTTACAGTGTTGCCATGAGGTTAAAAACCCTGGGCAGGAAGTGAGCGCAGCCCAAGAGTTCCTGTGATGCAAAGAGCGAGGTGAGATGGTCGTACACAAACTGTAGCGCAGAATTTAATTTGATTTTTATGAAACCGTCTGAAATCAAAGGCAGGAGTACATGCATGAGGCACACCCGACAGGAGACTTACAATGGTTTACATTTCCTTTTATTTATTCCATGAAGCTGCCCATATTGCAAGTCTCTCATGGACGAAATATGGAACTGAGCAGATTCTTTTTTTTCTACAAAATTATGGTATAAACTTGCTCAATTTTCTATCTTATTGCTAATAAACCTTACAGGCGCACAGTTTGTAAAATAAACCCCTTAAGGACTGAACGCATAAAGCATGCTGCAAGGTACAAGAAATAAGCTAAAAATGAGCATATAAACCTACATCTGGACCAACACAGTACTGAATGCTGGCGAACATCACAACACAGGGAAAAATTAATCAAAGGAGATACACAGTTCAGTCCTGAAAGGGTTAAATAGAAACCCTAATATATTATTGTTTCTAACCATCCATCCCACATTACAGTGCTTGAAAACAAAGTCAAAAGTCTGGCACGGAAAATTACACACATTTGTTCAGTACTCATCAGAAACACAGCTGCTTTTGAAATCAAAAGTAACTTGGTTAATCATTGAATAGCATTTGATTTTGTTTTATAAAAGATCCCCACCCCACCCCTGCCGTGGATTATCTGGTTAAACATGGCTAGTTAGTTTAAGTTCCAGAAAAACCGCATTGGAAATTTCCTGTGAGGGCACGGGTACCAATCTCATTTAAAAAAAAAAAAACACCTAACCAGTTCTGACTGTTAGGTCAAATTATCTCACTGACACTTCTCCATGAGGATTCCATTAACTGCCACCCTCTAAGAAGAAAAGTGAGCAGCTACACTAGTGTTCACCATGGAATCACTCCAAAGGCAAAGGGCATTCCACAGGGAGGTCTTAGCTTGCCTCCCCAAGCTGTGACAGTCAGTGGAGGAATGAAATCAGACGGGCCCTCAGGCTCATCTACTAGGCATTGGACATTGCATAGAATCATGGAGCACACGGTACGCTACTAAATCAGAGTTAAAGGAGTAAAACCAAGAGAACTCGGGGTTGGGGAACACCAAACCCGTAACGGAAGGTCATTTGAACACTCAGAAGGCAAACTGCCAGCGCTGCTTTTCACGCCCCAATGGGAGGGGGCTGTAGGCTCCAACAACCGGACAACAGTATCCTGTGAATTAGACACAGAAATGAAGAAACCATGAAAAGATTTTTTTTTCAGCAGCTGATGAACAAAAGAGTAGAATAGACCCAATCATTTTAATCTTTAGTTTGTGATATGAAGAGAGTGAATCCCTTTATATGTACTTTTTGGACATGAAAAACAAACAGGAAAAGAGGTCATAGTCTGGTATTCTATTACCGTATTGACAGAAACAAATAACCCAAATAAGATACAGTTAAACAGTAAAAAAGTAAATTTTTTTAATAAAGCCATAATAACGTTGAAAACTTATTCTGAGCTGCCAAGCTGGATAAGGAATAATTTGTTCTTCCAAAGCATCTCATCTGTTACAGGTTAATTTAATATAATTTGTTAAGTCTATATCAAACTTGGGAAGTGGAGGAAACACTTGTGGCCCATGGAACGTAAAGCAGCATTGAAAACAATCCCACACACTGAACACAAACGCCCGGTGTAAAGACTACTTCCGTGACACAACAGAGAAGAGAATAAATACTACTCAAGAGTAAGCAAGTTTGCAGGAAAAGCCAGTAAACAGTTAAAACAAAGAGAGATAAGGCCACAATGAGTTCTGCCCTCTGACTACTAAATCAGATTTAAAGTCTGAGGCAGGATTAGCTCACGAGAGAAGCGAGTGACTGGACAAACCCGGAGCGAGAAGGCTATATATATTTATATAAGTATAATGCAGCCTGTGAGTAATTAAAAAGGTGTGCAGTTAGAGAAAAGCACAATAACTTGGGTTTAACCACTAACATGTTTTACAAATAAATGACTTCCCCCTTGAAAACGGAGGGAGAAGCAATTTAAAGATATCAGGAATTATATTTACAATGGCATGGTCTGAGCAAATAAAAATAAAAACAAATGGAGAGAGCGAAGCTGGAAAGAAAACAAACTACTGATGTTTTGTAAGTCTGATGGTTTCGACAGTCCAGGATAACAGAAAGACAATGTTCTGCGGGAAACATGGCAGGAAGTTACAGTTTTGCATAAGGTACTTGTGGCTCCTGTTTCATGGGGCAGTAAAAGCTTACCACAATCTAGAGGTAGTTTTTACTCTAAGGAGGATGATTGTGCGACTAGACTGCGTCTTACAACATTACACACGTAGTTCCTGTACTGAATGTAGCCCATGGGTCTGCTGCAATTTCTAAGAAACTGAACCAAGGCATAACTGAAGTGCAGCAATGGAGGCAATGTAAGACTGGTGAGCTTGGCGTGCAAGGCCAAGGCATAACCCTGAATGCAACCAAATCTGAACTAGACAGGAAAGAAAAGTTTTCTAGGCAGACATTTGGAAAAAGTGTGGTGGGGAAGAGAAGTTAGAACAAGGGGCAGGGCACAGGGAGTGAGAAACAGAAAAATAAGTTACATTTGCACGTTTAGAATCTCACAACTACCTGTTTCTAAGTACTGTCTTCCAGCCAGTTTAGTTGGTCATCTAATATAAAAGCATCTTGTCTGAAGCTTACAATGATGTTTTGACCTATGCTACCAACACGAAACAAAACAAAAGCATGCTTTGACAAGATAGTCCTAATTATACAATAAGGGCACCTGCTACCAACTGGTAGCAAAATACTTTTCATGATATTTTTTGTCATTGCCAACAAGGCAGAAAACACCCTGCCGAATGAAATCACTGGAACATTCCAAGTTCAAAATAAAATGTTTAACTTACACATAATACAAGTTATGTACAAGATAGGGGAGGGGGAAACCTTAACAGATCATGGACTACGTTGACACATTTATGCACAGGAAGGGAGGAAGGAGAGAACACTTCAGATACAAGCATGTTCTGTGCCTTTAACTCGTGAAGGACTCGATGGCCACATTTAATTGCATGTAAATGTTAGAACATCTTGGATTATCACTATAAATACATTTAAAAAAAAAAAAAAGAACAGAAAATAACTAGCAACAGTGTCTGAGGGCCGAAACGACGCTAATGAACATCGCATGTACTGCAGGCAAGGCAGCGGCATTTCTTAAAGCTTTTGCACAGACTTCATATAATCTTAAAAAAAAATATGTAGAGGCTTTTATAAGATTTGACTTGCTGAAATCAAAACAATGTTTGACTCACATAAAGTTGTAAGACTTCAGCAGGAAGAGGAAAAGAGAGAGAGAAAGAAAAGAAAGAAAGAAGGAAAGAGAAAGAAAAAGAAAGAAGGAAAGAAAAAGGGAAGGAAGAAGAAAGGAAGGAAGGAAGGAGAGAGGGGGGGAACAGTTCCAGCCTTTGACCAAAAAACCAAACCAAATCAAAGCTTGAAGAATGTGGTCATCAGGTTAATGAACAAGTGTGGCCAGGCTTGGAAGCTGAATGTACTTAAGAGCAAAAGCTCCAGAGGGCAGGGAGAACGGCCTATTTGGTAACAAAAGTTACTATATACTGGGGTATAAAAAGGTCTGGTGAAAATGTACCTTTTACTAAAGCTTATACAAGTTCCTTGGTCCATGAAAACTATGTTAGATTTGTGTCTTCTAGTCTGATTAACTTTATTTCAGCCACATCTCTATTTCTTGCCCATTTAAACAAAACCAAACAAAAACCAACCAAACAAAATAATAGCCAACAACAACAAAAATCTATTATTTTTCCAACGGTGTGTACATTTGATGTTTGTTTTGTTTGTTTTACTGTGGCTTCCACATTTCCAATCAGCACTTGCAGGTAATGGGGTTTTGAACGGTATCACCTGGTATAAAAAGTTTTCCCAAGAAACCACAAAAGATTGTTCATTTATTCTCTTTCCTTTTTTTTTTTCTGTCAATGTTTCGCTGCAGCACTCTAAAGTCAGTTTTAGTCCTCGAAAAAGGACGGTAGTTAGGACACCACCGTTGCTGTGGACGATGTGACATTGGTTGAATTTGTGCTGACGTTTGTGTAACTTCCCTCGCTGTTTGTGTTGGATTCACTCGGGGCACTTGGCTTGAATTGGCTCGAAGGATTGCTCCCGCTGCACTGCAGTGCGGCCGCGGCCCTGGTTCAGGTGTGTAGGTAAAGGTAAGGCTGGTGGAGTAAATGATCCCATCATTACGGACCAAAGTTACTGGAACCTGGACTGGCTGCCGGACCCACCTCCAACCTTCTCGGAATGCAGAAATGTCGGGGCCCACACAGAGCATGCTCTCTCCGCATCTAGGGGGAAGAAGAACCACTTAACAGCAAGGCCAAGTTCAGAATGGAAACACAAAAGCCACCTGTCAGCCCCAGAAAGAAGCTAGCGTACCCGTGAAAACTCCGGTTGAGGTTTAAGTTTTAGCACATACCTGTACATAGTTTCAGCTTCTACATCCCCAAACCACACTCGTAAATTTGGAGTGAAATTCTGTCCTGTAAGCTCAAGCATTGCTACATCCCCACCGCCATTCAACTGCAATTCAAAGAAAACCGGAATAATGTTAGAATGGAACTTTTCGTTTTCATTGAATGGGGCGGGGGCGGGGGGAATGGCCAGAGAGATTACAGGGGTTAAAGCACTTGCCTTGCCCAAAGGGAGCCCCTGGCTGGATCCCCAGCACTGCAAGGTCTCCCGAGCAGAGCTGGGAGTAACACCCAAAACCACCAGAATAATAAAACTTTCTCCCACCAACTTCCGAAAAGTGACACTTTCTTTAAATGTCATGATCATAAACTGAGCGAAAATGTGAAGTGAAGGTGATTTAATAAAAAATTTACTGCATCAGTATGCTCCTATTTTCATCTTTTAAGTTAATAAATGATGTAGAACAAATATCATTTATTAACTGTAAAACAGGGGGATTACTGCAAAACAGAAGCCACGTCAAGTTACAGTTGGGAGAAGGAGGCAGAGTCACATGTGCTGGCTGGTCTCACCTGAAGACTCTCGACAACAGGCACAGGCGTGACGGGGCGCAGGACGGGACCCATCCCCTCGTAAAACGTATACTCTGCCTTGTCCGTGCTAATGATTGTCCAGGAAGCTCCATCATTTATCATCTCTTTATTTGGTTCTTTTGGACAGGGAGTGGCCTTATAAAAAAAGAAACCTTCAGGAATTAACTTCTATACTTTACTTTTACAAGACAATTTGAACAAATGAACACTCAAAGGAAAGCAATATGGAAAAAAAATTAAATTTTACATGCATGGTGTTTTGCTGGTCAATAAAGAAAAACAAACCAAACAGTAATACGGAATATACAGCTGCTTATATGCATGACTTCAGTGACTAATCCACCTAAGGAGCAATTACCACCGTTCAGAATACCTATTCAGAAATACACCAGTACCGGGCCAGAGTGGTAGTACAGTGGGTAGGGTGTTTGCCTTGCATGTGGCTGACCTGAGTTTGATTCTTGGCATCCTATATGGTTCCCTGAGCACCACCAGGTGTAATTCTTGAGTGTAGAACCAGAAGTAACCCCTGAGTATCATTGGGTAAGACCCCAAATGCCAAAATACATAAATAAAGGTTACTCTTAGAAAACTTTAAAAAAGAAAAGTAGATCAGTACCTGTAACATTTCAGTTAGATCAGTGTTTGTGATACAAATAGCAGTTTATAACTGTTTGGGACTAAGAAAATGGCAGACACTCCTGCTCAGAAACAGCCAGAAATTAGGCATGCTCAGCAACACAGAATCAGGCTATCAGCTGTCACCCTACCACCCTACTTTGAAACACTTGAGGGCCAGGGTGAGAACTCCCGAGTGGTCCTCACTCTGGGAGGAGGCTGCCAGGGTTTATAAAAAGTCTTAACTGGCGATTCATGCCTGTGTTGTAGGTATCCTTATGAAATCCTCTGAATAGATGTGGTTTAAAATGAGCTTTTATAAGTCTCAATCTTAGCATCCGGGAAGACTACAATGCGAGCGTGAGAATTATGAGCCCTCCTCCAAATAGGCATGCGGGCTGACCAGGTCTGCCCCACCTGCTGGTGCACCCAACAGCCCAAATCTGCTTTGGGATAAACTGCAGTTCTTTCCCCAGAACTAAATAGCAGCTGCTGGCTATGTCCCTGAGAACATTTTCATATACATTTAAGGACCATGTGAGTTAAGGACCCTTGACCTGAGACCCAGTTGTAAACATACTTCATGTACTGGGGTGCAATTAACAGTAAACCAAGAGTGTCATGTTTCTGTGGGTTTCACCAGTAGCTTAAAGACGTACCTGAAACTGGATTATTCTCTCTTGAGAAAGGCACAAGTACATTCTTTCAGTATCCTTAAGGTAAAATGCACACTTATGGAGTTGTGACACAGGGTCGTCTGCATCCAGCAACGCAGTCTGCTTATCAACTTTCCTAATTATCTTTATTTCGACAAAAAAGAAAAGGTACGGAGCTTTATTTTGATCCCTGTCAAGAGTACACAAAAACATACAAGAGCTACACTATATAGCAACATATCCTACTGATCTGCCACACAACTGTACATGTAATAACATGCACACAGAGTCCAGAGAGAGAGAGTACGGTGGCTTAAGCACTTGCCTTGCACCAGGTGGACACATGTTCAATCCCTGGCAGCCCACATGGTTCCCAAACCGCACCAAGAGTGATCTTGAGCAGAGAGCCAGGAGTAACCGCTTAGCACCGCAAAGTGTGATCCCCAAAGCAAAAAGCAAATAGAAAATTCACAAACAGTCAGGTTACATATTAAAAAATGCTTGTAGAGGGCCGGAGCGATAGCCCAGCAGGTAGGGCGTTTGCCTTGCATGCGGCTGGCCTGTGCCAGCCTGGGTTCGATCCCCACCATCCCATATGGTCCCCGAGCACCGCCAGGAGTAATTCCTGAGTGCAGAGCCAGGAGTAACCCCTGAGCATTGCAGGGTGTGACCCAAAAAAAAGCAAAAGAAAAAAAAAATTTAAAAATGCTTGTAGAATGCTAGCATGTGAGAATGCAGAAATCTGTTACTTCTTCCATGGATGTTTTGAAACAGGGTAGGTGGGCATTTATTTATTTCTAGAGCTGTGCTTTTCCAACTTTCACAGGCAGAGTCATCTGGGTTCTAATTAAAACTCCACTCTGGCAGGAAGTTGGCTCAGTGACCACACTACATGCGTTGCACACGTGAAGCCCTGGGTTCAATCCTGGACACAACAAAAAAACTCAAATTCTGACCCAGTAAAATCTCACGAAGGGCTTGACATTCTACATTTTTTAGGAATTCCTGGGAACATTAATACTGCTTACTTGGGGCAGGGAAAAAAAATACTGCCTACCTATGACCCATATTTTGAAGACTAACTTCAGATGACCTCCGATAACATAACGAAAAAACCCTCCAATTTCAAAGGAGTTTTTCTCTAAAAGCTACTGAGTGCTCTCTTAAATATCCTTGGGGGTGGGAAACAATAAAATAATAAAATAGTACTATTTTGTAGATTAGGAAATGGGTTGGGGTGGGGAGGTGGAAAAACAAAAGCACCTCCCAATGATCTGGGTGGCAGTGATAGGTCAGAGTATGATGCCAGGGCTGGCTGCCTGCCCAGTGTGAATTCTTTTTCTAGCACATTCTGCAATCTTATGATAATTAGAATGAAGAGGATTTCCCAAAGCAAACAAAAAATGATGGAACTATTTTTCATCTAAAACCAAAAGTCAAAAACTGTTCCTGACTCCGTGTCCCGGACACCCATTTTCTCGTCTCTAAATTACGGCCTCTTATCACTGTCCGATTTCCTGAAATCTCTCCAGGAATCTTCTTGTCCCCAAGCTCCACTGCATTGTTCTTGCCCAGCTGAATCCCACGGGCATTTCTCTTTCTCCACTTACGAGCTTCCTCAGGAGCTGCTGACCTGGGTCTTTCTTCTGAGGTGCGCCTGCTCTGACACGGTCTTTCGAGAGCACCAGTGACAAGTCCTCACAGCTCCCCCTCTCCATACTCTACTTCCTGCCCGTGTTTCAGGGTGGCAACTCCCCAGGTTGGATCTTTAGCTCCACCGTCTCCTGTGCTCAGTCTAGACCTGCACGTCAAGGTCGAACAGGATCTCAAACCCAAAGTTTACATTCTGTCCTCCACTTGATCCTCCTCATTCCAAAGCACACTGAAGGCTCCACTGTTGAGCCGAAAGCAGAAACCACTTGTCATCCTTGACTCTTTCACATCCACTCATCGAATTTGTAAAAAAAAAAAAAAAAAAAAAAAAAGTTTCTTTCCCAACCCTCCTGTCGGCCGTTTGCCCGAATCCTGGTCTGAGCCAGCCCCCGACCCTCGCCTGGATTATAAGCAAAGCTGCAGCTACCCAAGGCTGGGGGGCATCTCGTCTCCTGCCTCTGCCCCGCCTCCTCCCCCCCCTTAGCAAGAGCGAGGAGGGTTTTCTTCCAGGTCCGCAGAGTCCTGCCCTAAGTGCTTGCGGCCTAAGATGCTCCTCAAGCAGAGCCAATTCTAGCCACTTTCTATGTCCCCACTGCACAAAGACTCTCTGACCACTCTCCCCTGCTCCCACTCCCCTTATATTTATTTTAATTCCTAACAAACGTGACTACCTTCTAACACATGTTACGAGTTGTTTCCGTAACTGATTATTTTTTATCTCTCCCCATCAGAATGTGGACAGGAAGTTGAAATGCACATTAGTAATACACGTCACTATCTTGGGGATCACCTGCATTTCCCTGCAGAGGAAGCCCCGCCTGAGATAGGGACTTCAACTCAGCCCCCCGGAGATACCCCTGTTCTCTCCTGAGCAATGAACTCTCACCCTCTCTCCCTCTCTAACACGTCTCTAAATAAAATGACTACTTCAGAAAATAAAAATAAATTTGCATGTCAACGTTAACGAAGGAACCAAGAAGACTATCCAAAGCCATCTACAACCTGGAATAAGCGAGTTCTTCGCCTGGGCTCTCTGGAAAGGCACCCGCCTCAGTACCATAATGATAGGCTGCAACTATTCCTAAGGCAGGCTCTCGGACTAGTTTTCTACTGCAACTTTTTTATAAACACACACAAGAGTTCTGAGCATAAAAATTAAACCAAAGATTAGTAACTTTCAGGCACAGCAGACCAGTGATATTTTACATGAAACACAATTTTCCAAGGAATCTCTCTTCTAAGTGGATATCTGTGAACTGCTGCTGCTGATCAAAGGAAGCCGAGTCGGAATCATGGGTTTTGTTGTTGTTGCTGTTGGTTTGGGGCCACCCTCAGCAGTGCTCAGGGCTTACTCCTGGCCCGCTGGGGCACCACATCCGGTGCTGGGGGGCAGATCCAGCAAGGCAAGCACATTACCCACTGCACCATCTCTCCAGCCTGAATCGAGCTTCTGTAGTATAAGCCATTAGCCCCAAAGCAAATAAACATTACCCTAGGAAAAGGATGTATCATAAATGAGGAGTAAACGTTCAGTTTGTTTGTGATTTCCATTTCTTTATGCCCTACTTTTCAAAAAATTATTATAATCTGTCCCAGTTTCAACTTTTTATAAATTACAACACTGTAGATATTTTAGCCTGAATTGAAATGAGAAAAATCACTAATACAAACATGACACAGGACAATAAGAAATGATGCATTTACTTAATTACAGATTAACACAGCCCCCTGCTGAAACAGTCCCAGATAATATCAGCCAAAGAAGTATCTTACCAGAGATAAATATAAAGATATAAAGCATATTCAGAACAAGAATACTAGTTTCTTCCACACCTAACCACCTAACTTTGAATCAAACTTTCTCAGAAATCCCCTCTATCTTTAAAAGTAAAGTAACGGGGCCAGAGCGATAGCCCAGCGGGTAGGGCATTTGCCCTGCACGCAGCCGGCCCATGCTGGCCCGGGCCAGGAGGAATTCCTGAGTGCAGAGCCAGGAGAAACCCCTGAGCATTGCCGGGTGTGACCCAAAGAAGCAAAAAATAAATAAACAAACAAATAAAAATAAAGTAACGGGCCAGAGAGATAGCCCAGCGGGTAGGGCATTTGCCTTGACGCAGCCGACCGGGGTTCGATCCCCGGCATCCCATATGGTCCCCCAGCACTGCCAGGAGTAATTCCTGAGTGCAGAGCCAGGAGTAACCCCTGAGCGTCACCGGGTGTGACCCAAAAAGAAAAAAAAATCATAATGTAATGTTACAGTGTTCTCTTTGAACATGAACCCCAAAAAGGAAAAAACACCATCAAATTTTATGTGAATAAATAAGTCATTAAAAATAGTTTCGGGCCAGAGCGATAGCACAGTGGGTAGGGCATTTGCCTTGCACACAGCCAACCAGGGTTTGATCCCTGGCATCCCATATGGTCCCCAAGCACCACCAGGAGTAATTCCTGAGCCTTGAAGAACCAGGAGTAATCCTTGAGCATCGCTGGGTGTGACTCAAAAAGAAAAAAAAAGTCTCACAAAATCAACTGACTAAAGCATTTAAAAATTAAGAATTCTGTTAGTTCTAAACAACAGTGGTGAGTGGTACCTTTAGGAAATTAAAAAAAAAAAAAAAAAAAACGGCCTGAAATTGTGATGTGATTTTACATTTGAATGTTGTGGGGTCTGTGTTAGCTACATTTTCACTAGACCTGTCACCCCAGAACAAAGGTGAAGCCATATATACCAATCTTGGGAGTGCCATGCCAGTAACGGAACACACAAGCTTGACCGTTTGTCCATAATGGATGTAGCCATCGCGGACCGTGAACTCTTCTCCTTCTGATTCATCGTCATCCACTGAAGTGAGGAGAAAAAAAAGAAGCAATTATCTTTTAGAATGTATTACTGTGTCTAGGAAAATGGCTATAATATAGCCCTGTCTTATTATATAATAGGATTACTACATTACTCACACGAAACACATCAAATGCCTGTTGCTATACTCACAGAGATGAATGTAAAAGGCTCCCCACTGCTGAGAACTGGCATGGAAGTTACCGCCCTCTACATGTAAGTATCTCGTACTGACGGTCTGGGATCGAAGTCTATTGAAGAGAGCCACTTTTGTTCCTGAGGCAATGCATACTGTAAGAAAACAAACAGCTCTTGTTTATGTGAGTGGGGAAAGAAGGCTGGAGAAGGAGAGGGGCTGGTGCAAAGAGAACAGCTCCTGCCAGCTATAATTATTGCTATAATTTCATCATTAAGACCCCATAAATTTTTTTGGCTTGAGCAAACAGACATATGCTACCCGCACCAAAGAAGTCAAGAGTTTGGGACTACAGCAGTAATATAGCAGGGAGGGTGCATGCCTTGCACGAAGCCAAACCAGGTTCAATCCCTGGCTCCTTATTTGGTCCCCCAAGTACCACCAGGAGTGACTGAGCACAGAGTCAAGAATAAGCCTTAGTACTGCTGGAAAAGTCAATGGTAAGTCTTAATAAGAATGTTCAGCTTGGGCTGGAGTGATAGCCCAGCGGGTAGGGCGTTGCCTTGCACGCGGCTGGCCCATGCCGGCCCGGGTTCAATCCCGTCATCCATTATAGTCCCCGAGCACCGCCAGGAGTAATTTCTGAGTGCAAAGCCAGGAAAAACCCCTGAGCATCACTGGGTGTGACCCCCTCCAAAAAAAACAAAAAAAAAGAAAGAATGTTCAGCTTAACTAAACGATATAAAATGTGTCCACAAAAAAACCCATTTCTAAACAAAAGCTACACAGTATGTTAAATGCAATGCTATTTACTACAGGGACATTACTTAAAATAATGTCCTAGAGCAATTAATAAATCCTAATGCATTAATAAGACAGTTATCTTCCTGGATGGAGTATCACCAAATGAAGACAATAAGACATTCTGGAAACTGATTCCATTGTGTGTGTGTGTGTGTGTGTGTGTGTGTGTGTGTGTGTGTGTGTGTGTGTGTTTGTGACTGGGTCTTTGCATACTGACATCCAATTTATAGACTACAATCTAGTAGGACGGTTACCACAGGTGATGGTAATTACTGCAGGAGTCTGTCATTTTAAAGATTTTGCATTCTTCTAAATACCTCCAATTACAGCACTGCATGAAATTTCTTAGGGGAGAAAATCCTCATCTACGTAATCAGAACAATATTCTAAGAATGAATTATATTCTCCGCCATCAAAAGACATAAAGAAATAAACTTTAAAGGTCAAGTCCAATTCTGTCATCTGGATTGGAGCCAGCCTAATTACATGCCATTCTATGCCTCTTGCTGCATGAAGAGTCCACCATTATGAGCAGGGTTTACTCTCCAGTAACAAGGAACTAAAAATAACAAACTTACACATGACAAAGCTTCTCAATGAACTACTAACAAAGCCTGTCTCCTGGCCCAAACTGAGCAGCTCCCTCGATGTCTTCTGTCTGAAGAGGATTCTTCGCTGGGCTCCTGGCACAGGCTGAGCTGCTGCTAGAATCCAGTCAAGCTGTCTTCCCAGCCTTGGTACTCGATCAACCCCTCCCACTGATGGTCTGACACCCGACTGGACCGCCTTATTAAAGCCATTTACTATCCACTGATGCCCTTACCCTGCCCACTAGCTCTAAATTCCTGCTCATCCTTGTTGGGTTTGCAACGGGCAGAGTACTGAGGTGAGAGTGTTGCAGCACACCAGACAGTGCTGGAGACTGAACCTGGTCTCCACTCACGGAAATAAACTCAGACCTTCGAACTATTATTTGTCCCCAACAATTTTTCCTTAACACCGAACAATTTACAGAAAATTGCATCAAACTGGACCAAGGAAATGAAATTAGCAAAATTTCATTTTTAAGTCTCTAATACCCAATGATTTAGCCACTTGAATAAATAAACTGCAGTAAAAGAGAAAGTCAGGAGGTTGAGTAATCCTCAAGGATATTAGAACACAATATATACTATCTGGTGGAACTGTATCGAAATTTTAAGGCAAGCCAAAGTAATAACATCAAAAACAAACCAAAAAGCCCAAGTCTTGGCTCCTTGGTGACACTGCTTCTGGGGCCAGGGACGTCCGCAGCACCAGCGCCTTTTCCTCCCGACACCTGCTGCCACCTGCTGGGGTGTACATCTCACAAGACGCCTTTTGAACTAACATTTCAGCAGTAAGGGGTCTCAGCTACTAAAAATGAAACACGATTCTTTTTAAACATATTTAAACTCAACGAAGTTAACAGTAGTTTTTTTCTTTCCTGAGTTTTGGGGCACATCCTATGGTGGCTGTGGGTTTACTCCTTGGCTCTGCACCCAGGAATCACTCCTGACAAGCTCAGGGGATCGGAATGAATGTGGGCTGCCCTTGAGCAAGGCAAACACCCTGCCTGACAGTAGTTCTTTAATGGCTAATCTATATGAAGAATTACCTTGCATGTGTGAGGCTCTTGGTTCGACCTCCGATGCCACAAAAAGCAAAAATCAGCAACAACAAAATTATTTCTGTATTTGTTTAAATAACTATTTTATGTGGTCATGGTATTGTGGTTAGTATTAAAATATAAAGGCTAAAGAGACAGCTGAATAATCTAAGATCACACTTTGCACCGTGGGGTCTGTGGTCCAAAGCCCCCTCAAAGGAAAAGAGACCTTATTTTGAGCAACACATATAAATGTTTCTAGACGACTAGCGATAGTGTGGCTGGCAGGGCACTCCCCTTCCGGGGCTGACAGGATTTGAGCCCCTGTGACCTGCCAGGGGGATAGAGCCAGGGCTAGGCAGTGAGCACCAGTGCGTGTGGCACAAAAACAAAAAATAAGATAAAAACCCAGAAAACAGAACGTGCTACTTTAACTTTATGGGGTTTAAATTTGTTTAAAGAAAAAATTCTGGTGAGCCCAGAGCCACGGTAGAGCCTGGCAAGCTACCCGTGGTGTATTCGATATGCCAAAAACAGTAACAATAATGGCTCATTCCCAACGAAAGAAGACGTTACTGGCGCCCGCTCGAGCAAATCGATGAACAATGGGAAGACAAGTGACAAAGAAAAAATTATTTAAGAGTCACTTCTCCAGAAACTGGTTAAAAGGACAAGCTGAGATTTATAACTCAGCTGTTGGGAGCTAATAGTGCGGGAGATAATGGGGTTTAGTGAAATCTGTGAAGGCCGAGTGACTGGTCACCTTACACTACTTTGCCCTTTGATGCAAGTTTGAAAGTTTTGCAATAAAGAAATTAAGAGAAAGGTAAGTGTACTGGGTAAAATGGACCATAAAAGATTTGCCGAGGAGCAAGCTGTCAGCCGGAGTAACTCTGTCAGTGTTTCACGTGGAGTCCAGCTCCTTGGGACTGCCTGCCAACACTCATCCAATAATGATAGTGTTTCTTACTGCTTCTCAAATATGCGGACATTATATGTGGACAATTCTTTGTGGAAAAGGCAGTGTACAACATTAAGCATCACTGCCCCAAGATAGTGTCAAATCACTTCCTCTAGGCACTGGGACAGCAAAAGAAAAAAACTTCCAGGGCGGAGAGATAGCCCAGCGGGTAGGGCGTTTGCCTTGCGTCGGCCGGCCTCTGCCGGCCTGGGTTCGATCCCGGCATCCCATATGGTCCCCGAGCACCGTCAGGAGTGATTCCTGAATGCAGAGCCAGGAGTAACCCCTGAGCATTGCCGGGTGTGACCCAAAAAAGCAAAAAAAAAAAAAAAGAAAAAAAGAAAAAACTTCCATTCTCAAATGCCTCTGGGTTGTAGTGAAGAGCTAACTCTTAGCTGAGACCAGATATACCTACTTACAGGTATGTTTGTATCTACCTACCTACCTATCTATCGACTTTCTATTAGCGAGAAGGAAAGATTACGGGTAGCCATATTATCCACACAGCTAAAGTCTGGAAACAACCTAAGTGTTCTAGAACAGAAGACTGGACAAGGAAGCTATGGTATATACACAGTGGAACACTACTGGATTGTAAGAAAAGACAGAATCATGCAATTTGCTGCTACATGGATGCATCTGGACAGTATTATGTTGAATAAAATCAATTAAGAAGAACAGACAGAGAATCTCCCTCATATGTGAGATATAAAGAAATATAGTAAGGAAATTATAAATGCGAAACAACAGAAACAGATCTGGTCTCCAGGAGAGTTTACCATGGGGAGTGGAGGGGGAAAACCGAGAAGTAGTGGAGGGTACTGGAACTTTGGTGGAGGGTGAGTGTGGGGCTGTATTAACGCATGAAGCCTAAACACTAACAATACTGCAAGTCACGGTGCCTAAAATGAAATTAGAAAAAAAACACACACACATATATATATATATATATATATATATATATATATATATATATACATAAAGGAATGAAATTAACTACTGAAAGGCAGATTTCAATTTCTTTGTAAGTCAAATACATCTAACTCAGAGCAGGAAAGGACCAACAGAAAATGACAGGATACATACAGTCTGCATTTTTCAACGACTGCTTCTTTTTGGAAGGTTTGGAGATGACTTTTATCCGCTTGCTGAGGAACACGCCCGATGTCATCACTGTTACCATAGAACATCTTTACAGACAGCATGAAGTGCTTTCTCTTGTCTGAGTCAGATATGTACAACGTTTTGGCAGTGCAATAATTCTGTGAATGAAAGGGAAGTTTTTAATAGCACCTAATTTTTCTTTTGGGCTTTTTTGGGTCACACCCGGCAATGCTCAGGGATTACTCCTGGCTCTTTGCTCAGGAATTACTCCTGGCGAGCACCGACACTTTTATTTTTTTTTAATTAATTTATTTATTTATTTTTTTTGCTTTTTTGGGTCACACCCGGCGACGCCTCAGGGGTTACTCCCTGGCTCTGCACTCAGGAATCACTCCTGGCAGTGCTCGGGGGACCATATGGGATGCTGGGGATTGAACCCGGGCCGTCACAGGCCGGCCGTGTGCAAGGCAAACGCCCTACCCGCAGGGCTATTCCTCCGGCCCCCATTTTTAAAGTACATAACAACACATTATAACAAGTCGCTAGGTTTCCTCAGGCTTAAAATCAGTAATTTCAATGCCCAGCTGGTAACATAAAACTCTAAAAATTATTGAAATTGATCTCAATAAACTAAAAATTACTAAATGATCCCTTAAAGAATTGAGAAAAACACAAATCTCTTGGCAAATTTATAAAATGCTAACATGGTGGTATATTTTACATTCTGCATATAGTTCACAGAATTACCAATATTTCAACAATAATTTCAAAAAAGCAGACTTTTTAGTTAAAAATATAGCTCAGTAAGGAAAGTATTTAAAAGGTCATCTGAACAAGTGAACTGAAGTTTAACAGACGCTCTTCTAAAAATTGTGCTTTTCTTTATGTAGCAAGAACACTAGTGCTATCCACTTATATATCTAAAGAAAACAGAAGAGCACTACGTGGTCATTCTAAAAAAGATTACACAAAAGCTCTCATGCCATAAAGAGATATGGCTATACTTTAAGCAAGTATTTTTTGGTTGGTTAAAAATGATTACCTTTACTTAATGGGACAGCTTACACTGTATCATCAAAAGTACATGTAAATTACTAAAATACTAAATTACTAAAATAATAATAATACATGCAGCAAGAAATTTATTAGCTTACCAGAAAGTAAATTTTGGTTTTTAAAAAATAATGGTGTTCATTTTTTTAAAAAAGTTAAGGCACTTGCAAAATAGCAAAAACACTTCAAAATGCTACTTCAAGTATATATGATAAAAAAACAATCTTTACTTTTTGGGGAAAGACACACCCGCAGGGCTCAGGCTTACTCCCCACTGATGCTGAAGACCCTATATCAGAATGCTGAGGACCCAAGCCAGCTGCATTCAGGGCCAAGTCCTTTACCCTCTGTACTATGTCTCAACAAATCTCAAACTTTTAACTTTTACTTGATCCCTATGTATATGACACAGACAATTTGCATTCCATAAGTCCAACGCCCAAGAATCACTGAACAATCAGAGAAGGCACTAGGAGGGGAACGGCGAAGGGGAGTCTACAAACTTTCAACAGCACTAAAGGCCAATGTAAGCCTCAACTCTGGAGCTGTTGACATTTGACAATGTTTAGGAAAATGGACAGCAGTACACTAAAGCAAACCGTCAGAGGGAATGAAAATGAACTCTGGTCCCCGAGCACAGAATCAGGAATAAGCCTGACTCTTTGGTTAGCCCCCAAACTCCCACCCCACAAAAAATTATGTACTAGAAACCCAATTATTCTACTGGAGACGGCTTTTAAAACGTTGAGGAAACAGAACAATCCCCTTGCCTTGCCCCAGAGGTAGTACAGCCACGTAGGCATCTGCCCGGTACTCCACTCACTGTGAGCAGAGCCAGGAACAGTCCCCGAGCACTGCTGGGGGCTGTCTCCCCACCGCAAAGGAGTTGGGATAAATTCATTTTGGTATTAACATTAAAGGACACAAAACCCACAACAGGAAAGGAAAAGACTAAAATCTGGTGTAAGATACACATAATAAATGATAAGATACAGAGACAAACAGGAAAGGAAAAAGGCTGGAGCTGAGGCTAGATCACATACCAACACAAAAAGAATTTGTTGAATTTGTTTGGAAAATATAAACACTGTTTTCTTGGGAAGAATGGAAACATTCATAATTACAAGGGGAGTAACATCCCTAATTACAAGGGGATTAACATCCCTAATTACAAGGAAATCCTTTCCTGAGATAACTTTATTAGAACTATTTCTTAAAAACAAAATAAAACTATAAGGTTACTGATGACAAAACTTTATAATTTCATAAATAAAAAGGGGGAAAGTCACAGGCTCAAAAAAAGAATCATGATTTTGAGAAAACAAGCAAATAAAACATTTGCCTCACTAAAACAAAAAAAACTAAATTAGTTAAGAAAATTCTAAAACGAAAATGGCATATACAAAATCTCTATAAGTAACGATGTTTAACTTTAAAAAAACCCATGAACTTTCAAGATCTTTATTCAGTACTAATATCTACCCTGAAATGGAAAAGAACTGATCAAATACTACAAAATAAAATAATGCTGTAGAAATACTTGAAAGAGGAATTTGAATGATTGAAAAAACATTAGCAGGAGAGGCAAAGGGATAAAAAAAAAACCACAAGAGACTAATAGGAAAGGGGTGGGGGAGAGAGAGAGAGAGAGAGAGAGAGAGAGAGAGAGAGAGAGAGAGTATGTAAAGGAGCTACTAAGGTAGGAAGTAATTCACACTGTATCTCTTATTTAGCTCCAAACAGGCAAAACATGAAAAGTGAGATTATTACATAATTTGAAACAAAATCTGATGTCTAAATATTACCCAAAAATCATGATCGTCAACTTAAATATGCTAGAAAGCTTAAATGTGCTAGAAAGCTGCTAGCACTTACAAGTGTACTAGAAGCTTTTCACAATGACAGCTTTAAATAAGTATAAATACTCATTAAGACGAAATACACGTCCTTTACTTCTCAGCAATGACTAGTATGTTCAAAAACAGAGTATGGAAAGGATGTGACCTCCAAGAACGGCTCGGTGAGGTAGACGGAGCCAGATGCTTCTTTCTGAGCTCAGCGCTGCCCAGGATTGCTCACCCGGGCCTAACACACCATGCTCTTATGGAACCTTCCTGTATCAAGCACATGACTGGGCCGTTTTCTCTGCTTAGGTTTTGCTGACTCTCAACAAAGTCATCTTGTTGACTTGGAATAGCATTTTCCACTAAAACCAAGTATTCCAAGCCCTACTGAAGTGATGGACCTCGGAATACTTGTTTTCAGTGGAAAATGCTATTCAAAGTCAACAATGTGACTTGTTGCATGGTACATCAGACTAGTGGAGCCAACCACATTCTAGAAACTTACAAGGTAAATTCAAGAACAGAATTTGGCCAGATCTCCCATAACCAAGAATAGGGAAGAAAATGCATTCATCAATAACATTGCTATGTATGGGTAATACAATTAGTGCCAGCTGATGGAGCAGGCATAGGTATTGGGGTGGGTGGGAAATGAGGGTCTTCGGTGGTGGGAACACACTGGTGGTGGGAGTGGTGTTGAAGTATGAAACTTTTTATCAGCAGTATCACGAAAATCTTTTTACTTTGTAAATCATGGTGTTTCAATAAAAAAGGGGAAAAAAATAAAACCAAGTATTAACATCAGTTTGGTTTATAAACAATATAGTATCCTATTGGTAGGTGTTTTAAATACAAGTTAATGCTCAAATGCTCAGATTCTTTTTCTCTGAACTTCTAGGTCCTGAAGAAAAGGTCCTATAGAAGCTGAAAGATACACTAAACCGAGGTGTTGAAAAAGTGGAGGAGCCATTTATAATCATTTTTGTGGAACTGATTGTTTTTTTTGTTTGTTTTGGCTATGTGGGTCACACCCAGTAATGCTCAGGGGTTACTCCTGGCGGTGCTCAGGGGACCATATGGATGTTGGGAACCTTGGCCCGCTGCATGCAAGGCATACGCCCTACCCACTGTACTGCCACTCTGGCCCTTTCTTGGAAATGATTAGAGAAAACTGAAGTTTAATGGTTAAAATATACACTGGTAGCTAGAATCCCCGTCTTCTCATTACTATCTGATCTATTAATCATTCAAATGTCTAGCTTGGAAACATAACTATCTGATCTATCTGATCTATTAATCATTCAAATGTACAGCTTGGAAACATAATTGAGATTTTTCTATAAAAAGGAAAACAGAAAAGACATAACTAATTGCCTTTAGATCAAACTCAGTGCTTGAACAGATGCTTTACTTTGGCTCAAAAGCCATAACTTAGTAATATCTTTTTAATGCTCTATTTTAAGATGAAACAATCTCTACTACAGTAACTTTATTCAAAACCTAATTTTAATACACAGTTGACAAGTATTACTATAAAAACTATAAAGACACAACTGGCATAAAAATTTCAACATTACTGATGTTAATATTAAGGACTCTTAGTAATTAGTTCCTATAAAGTAACTGCAACTTTAACCTCAGTGACAGTAAAGTTCTTTCCCGCCCTCAAAAAATCACCCTCTAACCTTCACCCCTAGAGCCAACTACAACACAGAAAACACTAAAATATACAACAAAGATTTACTAAATGGGAAAATAGCTTTTTATGTACAATTTTAAAAAGACATGAGGTCACTGAGATCAGAATAGATCCTTTTTCAAATTTTAATATATAAAAAGTTTAATGCTAAACCAATTAAGCTCCTTTTTAATTTATTTTTAAGCACCTTTTTTTAAAATACTATAGGCAAATATAAATGACAACTTAAATTCATAAACTGACATTACTAATTTATGCCTTTCACTTAAAAAAAAACTTCATTTTGAGTAAAGGAGATTTTAGATCACACAAGACAATGTGGGGGGCTTATTCCTTGGCTCTGTGCTCAGGAGAACATACACAGAGCTGGGGCTAATCAAAACAGGGTCAGTCAAGGGTCGGTTGCCCAAAGCCCTATGCTGGCTCTCTGGCCAGTTTGTCGGTGCTGAAGATTACACTCATATGTTAAGACAAATAATCAACAAGTCTCCAAAACTTATTGGAGCCCCATAGAAATCTGCTTCTCAGCCTACACAAACTGCTTTGCGGGTGCTTGTGCTCTGGGTATCATGACTAGCCCACAGCCATTTGAGAAGCTTATTTTCTTGCTCTGGCATTTATTCAAGAAACTGCTACCAAGAGAGAAGAAAAAGAGGAGAAAAAATATGCTACCGATGGTGAATAAAGGCAACATTTCCCATGATGAAAACAAGGAAGCGTCCCTCCGGTGTTAGGGCGCCCTTCCAGGGCAGAAGTCTTACCTTTCCCTCCAGGTTCAGCTGCTGCATTTCCTGGTCGCTATTTCCTATTCCGATGAATGCACAGGGTTGACACTCTTGCTCAGAGCAACCATCACGTTCCATTTGTTCTTTTTTTCTTCCATCCACTGCCCATAAGATACACACAAGGAGGAGGGCAAAAAAACCTGAAGCAATTGAAAACAAAAAGGTCCCCCCAGCCAAAATCAATTAGATTCGAGAGAATTTTTCTTTACATATGAAAATAAAATTCCTCTGCTTAAGTAGTAATTAATGAAATATTCTGAAGTCTCCGTCATATGTGACATAATGGCATCCACAGCATAGAACCAATACCTCCACAAAGATTGCATGTATTCAAGTCAGGCTCAACTGAACACGGTCAGATACCCGGCTAGATAGGTCACGTCCTAGGGGACGGATGATGATAGCACAGTGGGTAGGACACTGGCCTTGCACACGGCCCACTGGGTTTTAACTCCTGCATCCCCCAGCATAGCGAGGATAAATTCCTGAGTGCAAGGCCAGGAGTAATTCCTGAAGCACTGCTGGGTGTGGCCACCAAACAAACAAGACACTCTTCAAAGCAGAGAAATCTCGTTAAGTCTTCCTATAGCTCAGAATTCTGAATTACTGGAGTTAAGTAAATCCAATGCATTCTAACATTCTATAAGATACAAAACCACAGAATCTGCAATTACTAGTTAAGATTTACTGCAAATGGTGCCTCATTAATTACTCTATTGTTATGGATAAGTACACTTAACTTTATTTGGTAATTAACCTAGAAAACAAATTAGAGCAGTGCCCAAAGCAGAAACTCAAAATCTTAATACAAGAATTGAAACAAATGATAAAACGGATCACTGCACTGTCATGGGGATGTTTGAAAGAATAAACTGCACCCTTTTGCAGTCCACTACCTAAAAGTTTGTTTTACTAGTTGCCAAAAACCCATCCTCACAAATTCTTTCTACCTAGAACCACTTATAATCTTCTCTTTAGCAATTAAAATAAAAAAAATTTCAAAGCCAAGCTTCAAACCTATATTTTACATAGTTTAGACCATCATTCCAGTTTTTATGTAGGGTATAATTTGATTTTTCTCAATTACACACGCTGACTTCCATGTGCTTTAAATGTGTACGTCATGTCTCGTAAAGGGGTCTGAAAACTCAAATACCTATTCAAATATTTGCTAAATAAATGATATACTAGACAGGTTGAGTCCTGAAAATGGATGAAGGCAGTACACAGTGTTAATATCACGGTTTCCCATGGAAGGAAGTCCCCTCCTTTCTTCATTAAAACACAGAGCTTATGTTCAAGTCTTACTTCTTACATTGTTTGGGATATAGAGAATTTTTATTCTTTTAATCTCAGTGTACGGAAAAATGAATGATAATCAGTTACTGATTGCCTATAATGGATAGGTAGCAAAAGGGAACAGCAAGCCCCGACCACAAACCCAATCAAACTGATGTCACGAAAGCAGGGCCTAGGAGTTATCATCTCTAAACTGGTCCAGAGATGCTGAATATCAAAGTTGACATGAAATTCCTAAAATTAAACTCTGACCAATGCTACACCTGTTAGCACTTTACAGGGGATACACACACAAAAGCACAAGCACAGACAGTCTCTCTCTGTCTCTGTCTCTCTCTGTCTCTTGGCTCCCCTTGGGATTTCCTACAGGTTTAGCATCTGTCACCTGTTTGCTTCCCCTCTGATGCCTCTAGTATCTTGACTGAAAAGAATCCAAAACCTTGAACTTAAAATATTTAAACAATTTATATTATTATTTACAAGAAGTAAGTTTATTTAATAATTTTTTTTTGCTTTTTTGGGTCACACCCGGCGATGCTCAGGGGTTCCTCCTGGCTCTGCACTCAGGAACCACTCCTGGCGGTGCTCGGGGACCATATGGGATGCCGGGGATAGAACCCAGGCCGGCATGGGCCGGCCGCGTGCAAGGCAAACGCCCTACCCGCTGGGCTATCGCTCCGGCCCCCTATTTAGTAATTATTAATTTACCAAATTACCTCCTTTCTGTGACAGGTACCAGGAATATTATTGATGACTAAAAACTTCCCATTCTATTACAACAAGAGAGACACTCCCTCTCCAGGTTATTATTGGAGCACACTGGCGGTGCTCACGGCTTACTTCTGGCTCTGCACTCAGGGATCACTCCTAGAGAGCTAGGGGGACCATATGCTATGCCAGAAATCAAACCTGGGTTGGCAGCAAGGCAAAAGCCCTACCCAATGTCCTAATGCTCCGCCCGAGCCCCATCTTTTAACAAATGAAAGAACTATCACTGGTAGTTGGTGGTAAGCACTGACAGCAGGAAAGGAGAACTCTAAACAAAGAATAGCTGGGTGCCTGGAGCAGGGAGGCCGCTGGAGGGGCGGAGCACTGAGCCGGCGGTTTGTTTCTCAGCACTGCACGGTCTACTAAACACTGCTAAAAGCAACCCCGAGGCACAGGTCTGGGTGGCCCTCAGAACCAGCAAAGCAAAAACAACCCATGAAGAGGCAGGGAGACCTTGTGTCAGAAGTTAAAAGCAAGGCTATCAGCATCAAGGGCAAGGGAATTTCAGCAGAAGAAGAGCAAGGGTTCAAGTTCTAAAAGCAGGAAGGGACTCTGGGGAAGCAACAGACAGAGGAGGTAAAGACAGCAGAAGGAAACGAAGGCAGAGGTCACGGGGAAACGGTGCAGACTGGCCAAGCTGAGAGGAAAGCCTCAGGTGCACCCTGCCAAGCTTGCACGCTCTCACCGTGACTGTGCACAAGGAGGTCACGGCACGGACAGTGAGCTCAGCGGGTCATTCCAAGTTGGAAGGAATGCCTGGATTGGCTGGGCAAGTTCTGGGGTTGGTGCAAATTAAATCTACACCAGGGATGTTTGCTTCCAAAGCTGGAAACTTCCCAGTGCTTACCATGGCACTGACTCAAACATCTAGCCGGAGCATTATCATGAAATTGAAAAAATGCAGCATTTTGGAAACTTGTCTCTTATTAGCATTTAAAACTGGCAGTAAGACTCAGTACACTGATATTCCAACAACTCAAAAAACTGTCCTTTAGTATATACCCATATACAAAAAACTGTCCTTTAGTATATACCCATATACAAAAAACTGTCCTTTAGTATATACCCATATACAAAAAAACAATTTAAAAAAGAAACTTTTACTTAACACAAAAGAAACCTATACACACGCACACACAAACATATAAAGAGAGTGAAACTATAAAGACTGAGTAGTGCTGATTTTCTCAGGAATACGGTGATAAAAAGGCCTGAAACAAACAGCATAAAATTAGGCTGAGAACCACTTTTTTTTTTAAAGAGGTGGGAGGGCACCGGCTGTGAAGGGCTTACTCCTGGCTCCGCACTCAGGAGTTACTCTTGGCGGGCCTTAGGGGTCCATATGGGATGCCAGGGATCAAACTCAGGTTCACCTTGGCAAGGCAAACATCTTACCCAATGTACTATTTCAGTCCCTAACATCTTTCTAATCAATAAAAAACTGATGGCAGTTCTACACTGAAAGTGCTTTCCAATAAACATCAGGGAAAAAGCCTTTGCCTTGCACGCCACGGACCCAGGTTCGATTCCCAACTTTCCATATGATCCCCGAGCACTGCCAGGAGTAATTCCTGAGTGCAGAGCCAGGAGGAACACCCAAGCACTGCCAGGTGTGACCCCCAAAAAAAAAAAAAAAACCTCCCCAATTGCCTTAAAGTCAGCCTTACTTTTTTATACATCAACTCTGAAACTATTCAAAACACGTGTGAATAGTTTTGAAACACAATATAATTTAAACCTTCGCCTCAGCATTTCTATAATGTGGTAGAACCATGTTTTAAATATTCAATACTGCCACTAAAATATAAAGAATAAATGAATCTTGTTTTGTTTTCTGGGTCACACCCAGCAATGCTCAGGGGTTACTCCTGGCTCTGCGCTCAGGAATTATTGCTGGTGGTGCTCAGGGCACCATATGGGATGCCGGGGATCGAACCCGGTCGGCCGCTGCAAGGCAAACACCCTACCTTCTGTGCTATCGCTCCGGTCCAGAATAAATGAAATTTTCAGTTCAGTTAACAAAATAAAAAATAAGAGTATATATATGAGACAAACAATAGAAATTAAGGAGAGTAGAAATATTTAAACACATAGATACATATAAATTTGAAAGGTTACCTAATTAACAAAAGAAAAATTAAAATCAGCCTTTGTAATTATGTGTGAAATCAACTGACTTTTAAAAAATTTGAATAACTGGTCAGAAAGATTTGACCAAAAATAACTGGCTTACAGAATTCCACAGCAGCTAGAAAATGTGTCTTAAGAAACCATGTGCCTTTACTTCCTAATCCTTCCACATTTGCAGGACAGAACAAGCGTAACAATTTTCTTCTTTGCCGCTTGGGGGCGACACGCACACATTAATGATTTTACTCATTTCCTAGATCAAACAATCCAGTCTTTTAAGAGAATGATTCAACTTTTTCCTCAAATTCTGAGGTGTGGTCTGAAAAAATGATTTACAGGGTCAAAAAAAAGCTTTTTCCTTCAGTTGGAGATGAAAATAAATTAGACAAACTCCAAACAAATCATTTACATTACCTCACTCCTTATGCAGAATCATTATTACCCTTGGATGACAGTTCAATTAAAAAAAAAAAAACCCCAAACAGGACCTTTTTGCACACCACAGTTACCTCAATTAACACATCCTCAGGATGATTTCAGGCTCACCTCCTAATTGCTTAAATGCCTTTATTACAGTCTCCACAGCACCACAGCCACCTTCACCTCAGCATAATTACTTCCCTTGATATAAAGCTGAAGGAATGTTACCCTGTCAAATGGCATTTCCACATTTAAATGGAAATTTTCCTCTAGACAAAATAATCTGTTTTCAACCATGAAAAACTTTAAGGGGAAAAAAAAAATAAAACCAACAACTAACACAAACTGGGTAACAAATGTGCTATGCACAGAAATATCATGTTACAAAATTATCAAAAACAATTGAAATTTTTAGCTTAGAGTATTTCCTGACTAAGTATTTCTAGCCTCATTCACAAGAGTAATTTTCTACGCCACGAGGACTGAGGACATGCCCTAGGGCTACCTCGCATCTGCTGTAGCGGGTTCGCAGAGAGACCTGAGCCTGGCCCAGCAGAAAGCCAGCGAATTCTCTTCCCACTGTGCCCTCTCCTAGTCAGAGACCAGATTGCTCCAGGGAAGGGGCCAGCCAGCCACGAGGCTGGGCTGCAGACAGCCAGTGCTAGCAGCACTTCACAAAATGCCAGCGTATTTTAACAAGCTACCACCTCTATTGCAAAACTAATAGAAAATCTAATACAAGCAAAAATACAAGAAAGTTGTTACTTTGCCCTTCTCATCACATTTGCTTCATTCTTTGGAGAGGAGGAACTTTAGGTTTTTAGTCAAGAAACAGAAGCTGAAAATAAAGGCAATTGCAATAAAAGATAACCTGTAAGATACTTCTTTTAACCTGATAAAGCCAGTGTAGCTTAGTACTCACTTTTTTTTTTTTTTTGCTTTTTGGGTCACACCCAGAAATGCTCAGGGGTTCCTCCTGGTGGTAATCGGGTACCATATAGGATGCCAGGCATCGAACCCTGATCCACCAGGAACCAACTATGCACCTTACCTGCTGGACTATTGCTCCGGCCCCTATATTCACGTATTTTTAACAAGTCTAATCAATAGGACCCTTTTCTGGACTTGCACATACATTTTGAGCAGTTCTTCCCTTCTATTATCCCACCCGGTCTGACTCATTCAAGTATTAGGTAACAGAGTGACTTTTAAAATTCCCAGTAAAGATCCGTTTGCACAGTACCTGGCCATCATACATAAAGAATCCTTTATTCAATCATAAATGGATTAGTGACTGATTCTGTCTAAAAAAGCATTTTTTTAAAAAAATAAAATGCATTTAAAAAGAATCAGATGCATTTCCAGGAACCCGGAGATAAAAAGGCGGTACAGGCCGCGAGGGAAGGCAAGCGCACACATCCTCTGCCCAGAGCCAGTCTCTCAGCACAGGAAAGCCACACTGCCCGCCTCGCGTTCTTCACGCTCGCCTCCCAGCTCCATCCTCACGAGGGGACAGAGAGAAACTAAGACCCACGAGTACCAGCAGACTCCATCATCTCCAAAATTAAGTAGAAATGATCATATTTAATAATAGAGATCTTTTTGTCTCCTCAAAGAACGAAAATCATACATAACATGACTACTTCAAAAGACTAAATCTTGAATTAGGCTGGGGAGATTCCTGACTTGATGTAGATGGGGCACTGCTGTGGTTTGAATACTGTCTTCCTAAACTCCATGACAAACCCTCCCCTCTCGCCGGCATGTGGGTCTGTAGAGAGATGACTGGCTCATGATGGGGTGAGTGGCCTTTTACCCCAGGGGGATCCCCTGTACTTCGTGCCATGGGAGGACACAGCCAAAGGCTTTTCTGTGAACCATGAAGCGCTAGCCTCCTTCCCAGAACCTGATCGCACTGCTGTTCTGAGCTTTGACTTTGCAGCCTCCAGAACCTGAGAGAGAAATGTCTCTCTCTTAAATCTCAAAGGAGACAAAAAGTGTGTCTGTATCAGTGTGAGTGTGAGCGTGTGTGTGTGTCGGGGGTGTTATGGGGTGTGGGCATAGAGGTGTTAGTGACACAGCTTAATGGGCTGTAGACCCAGGTTTGATCCCTGGCATGGCAATATGGTCCCCCGAGCACTGATTCAGGAGAAGCCTTGGAGTACGGCTGTGTGTGGCCCCAAATAAGTAAATGGGTGAGCGAGTAAAAGCATGGTAGACTTTCCCATAACAGTCAGTGCCTGGCTCATAATTAGAGCCCATTTATGTAGCTTTATTTCTTCCTTGGATTCAATGCTCACATTCAAGGCAGGCCCCTAACATCCTTTCAGCTATGGAAAGTGTTGACTTATTCTATTTTGCCTGGCATTTGCCTGGCAAACAGATAATCTGCCACTGTAGACGGACTCAGTGTCATAATTGGAGAAAAAATATTCTAGTATCAACCTGATCAGATAAAGGAAGTCATATCCTATGTTTCTCCTAGAGGACCTGACTTTCAATGAATACTTTCCCTGCTTTTCAGCTATTTAAGGCTTTAAGAGAATTTTCATCTGTCATCTAATTACGTATAAATTATATACTATCACCTCACCTTTCAAACTCATATGCTAAGGTTTCCTTTATCTCACAAACAGATTCCACTCAATCTTTTCAATCCAATACCCACAACTGAGTTTTCATTCCTCTCTGCCTGCCTAGCCAACCCCCAAAACAATGTTCCTTGTTGGGGGCCAGAGCAGTAACTGCAGGCAGGGCATTTGCCTTGCACACAGCTGACCCAGGTTCAATCCCAGCATGCCATAAGGTCCTCCAAGAACCACCAGGTGTGATTCCTGAGTGCAGAGCCAGGAGGCACCCCTGAGCACCGCTGGTGTGACCTAAAATCCCCCCCACCCCCCCAAGAAGTTTCTTGTCCCCAGAAGATTTTGTGCCTTTAAAAAAAAACATTGGGGCCAGAGCGATAGTCCAGTGGGTAGGGTGTTTGCCTTGCATGCAGCCGGCCCGGGTTCGATCCCCAGCATCCCATATGGTCCCCCAAGCACTGCCAGGATTAATTCCTGAGTGCAAAGACAGGATTAACCACTGAGCAATGCCAGGTGTGACGCCAAAAAAAAAAAAAAAAATAAAATAAAAAAAAACCATTGTCGGAAAGGCAAGTGTAAGACATGCCTAACCAAAGAAACGGGGGTAGGGAGACTGGAGAGAGTATAGTAGCAAAAGGTTTGTACGCCATCTGGGTTTAATCCCCAGCATCCCATTATGGCCCCGGGCACCACCAGAAGTGATCCCTGAATGCAGAGCCAAGAGTAAACCCTGAGCTCTACCAGGTGTGGGCCAGAAATAAAACAATTCAAAGGGAGGGAAGGGGGAAGGGGGAGGGAGGGGGGGGAGGGGGGGGGGGGGAGGGGGGGGGGGGGGGGGGGGGGGGAGGGGGGGGGAGGGGGGGGGGGAGGGGAGGGGAGGGGGGGGGAGGAGGGGAGGAGGGGAGGGGAGGGGAGGGAGGAGGGGAGGGAGGGGAGGGAGGAGGAGGGAAGGAGGGAGGGAGGGAGGGAGGGGAGGGAGGGGAGGGAGGGGAGGAGGGAAGAGGAGAGAGAGAGAAGAGAAGAGGAGAGGAGAGAAGAGAGAGAGGAGAGAAGAGAGGAGAAGGAGAAGGAGAGGAGAGGAGAGAAGAGGAGAGGAGAGGAGAGGAGAGGAGAGGGAGAGGGAGAGAGGAGAGGAGAGGAGAGGGAGAGGAGAGGAGAGGAGAGGAGAGGAGAGGAGAGGAGAGGAGGAGAGGAGGAGGGAGAGGAGAGGAGAGGAGAGGAGAGGAGAGGAGAGAGGAGGGAGAGGAGAGAGGAGAGGAGAGGAGAGAGAGAGGAGAGAAGAGAGAAGAAAAAAGAAAGAAAGAAAAGAAAAGAAAAGAAAGAAAGAAAGAAAAGAAAAGAAAAGAAAGAAAGAAAAAAAAGAAAAGAAAAGAAAAGAAAAGAAAAGAAAAAGAAAAGAAAAGAAAAGAAAAGAAGAGAAAGAGAGGGAGGGAGGGAGGGGGAGAGAGGAAGGGGAAGGAGAGGAGAGGGAGGAAGGAGAGAGAGAGAGAGAGAGAGAGAGAGAGGAAGAGAGAAAGAAAGGAAGGAAGGAAGGAAAGAAGGAAAGAAAGGAAGAAAGGAAAGAAAGAGAGAAAGAAAGAAAGAAAGAAAGAAGAGAAAGAGGAGAGAAGAGAAAGGAAAGAGGAAGAAAGAAAGAAAGAAAGAAAGAAAGAAAGAAAGAAAGAAAGAAAGAAAGAAAGAAAGAAAGAAAGAAAGAAAGAAAGAAAGATGTACACATCAACAATGCTGAAGCTTTTTTAAAAAGGGGGAAGCTGAAACGCACTAGTTAGGCACTATGGATTATCCCTAAGTGACCGCCGGGACTGCTTTGTCCACACTCACGTGGACCCGTCTTTCCTGGCCTGAGCAGGCAGGCAGGGAGCGCTGGTCTTTACTCCACAGTTCAATTCAGGGGTTGGTTTACTTTGTTGTCCAAAACACAACTTTTACTGAATTTGGAAAATTTTTCTGTAAATGAATTAATGCGCTACAGAAATATTCAGGGAACAATATGCAGGTTCTACCCCCATGAAAATGATGAACTATTTCTCTTTAAATTTGGGGTTTAGCCAGGAATAATCTTTACTAACTATGTCACAATTCACTGTTTCTTCCCTTTAACAGAGATAAATGTCCTATTTTTCACATTGTGCTTGCAACTCAATCCAATAATAGAAAGCATGTTTGTACTTAGTAGTTAAAATTAACTCTCTGCCAGAAAAACAATTATCTTACCGCTTCTCATTTCCATATGACTTCTGTGCAACTTTTGCATGAAGAATGAGCACTGTTTGATCCCTCGTTCTTTTAAGTAATTTCTCATAGCTTCCCTAAAATAAAATTTGAACATTTTAGACTTTGAATTAGAGTATTACTACTTTCTAAAAACAGAAATAATGCTTACGACTATCTTAAACAAGCAAATCTTAGAACAAAAATAATGCAAAACCCATAAATTTAAATTTCAGGAAAATTACACAATGAGGCAACAATCTTCAATTCTATGCTTTGTTCATTAAAGAAGAAACTGGCCCCCATTCTCGGAGGACTTTATGAGTAGCTATTAACCACATTACAAGTTCTAGAGTGACTGATGTACACCGCTAATTTAGCTTTAAACTGTGTATAAAACTAATGACATGAATACTTTTGTACTTAATAATACAGTTTACTACCAGTTCCTCTCCTCAGCTATTTATTAGAGAAGTTTCACTGACTATGAAGTCATAACAAATCATTAGGTCATCCAAATTTATTATTACACGTTCTTAAAATAACAGACCTATGTAAAGACGAAGAAAAAGCTAGCACTTAAATAGCTATGGCCCCTGTTTTTATAGCACTTTATATGCTAAAGGATGTCATTACATATACAAAATTTACTAAGGTGAATTTAAAATAGTGGGAAAAAAAATGAATTGAGATGGGGGCGGGGGGGGGAGATAAGTTTTCCCAAGGAGAAATCATTCTATTTATCATGCAAATGTTGGAGAAATGTTTTAATGTTCCATGTCTTAAATGTATTTATTTACCCTCAATTATTTTGCTAGACAATATCATAGTTCCACAATTCTGAATTAGAAGAATTCTAATTCTTGGGACTTTATATATAAATGCAATGCAAAGATACATCTAAAGACAATAGTCAAAAAACCCTTTTGATTTGTTTTTTAAAGTCAAACACACTGAGCCACACCCAGCAGTGCTCAGGGCTCACTCCTGGGTCTGAGCTCAAAGACCTCTCCTGGCAAGGCTCAGGGGACGATTTAGGGTGCCAGGGACTGAACTCAGGTTAGTCACATGGAAGGTAAGCACCCTACCTACTGTACTCTATGGCTCCTCAACAAACACTCTTCATAAACTTATATTATAAAAGCAAAACAAAGCATTGGAGCACAGCTACACGACAAAGGTAAATTATTACTAATGGGGAATGCTGGGCCCTCATCGCTAAGGAGCTAGATCGTGGACAGGACAGACTGACCTAGCCTCCACTCCCTATCTGGCAGCTACAGAAAATAAAGCTGCCCTGACAGTGGCTGTGGGGATCGACTAAGAATATGCACGGCAGCATAAATGCCGTCTAGATTACTGACCAAATACCTGCCCAAGAGCAGACACTGGGATCTACAGATGGAGGACTAATTCTTACCACAGAAAAAGGTGAGGTCAAACTCCAGTCAAAGCACTTTGAAAAACAAATTGTAATTATTTACAGAGGCACGAAGGCTAAACACCAATAACATAGTATCTGTGTAAAGAGGGAGAGGGACTGAGATAAAGGATTATGTCATGCCAGGAAAAAGATCCTTAGAAAAGCTAAATTGTGGACAAAAATGAATAGACACAGCAAGAGGAAGGAAAGGACAAGGTATTGCAGCAGAGTCTGTGGGGAAAGTCCTTGTGAGCACGAAGTGCTGTCCCCAGTGCACTGAACGTGGTCCCACACCAGCTCTGGAGTCTGGGATCTCACACTGAATAGTGTGCAATCCCGACGAGCGAGCACCGCAACTGAGGTGTGCAGCCTCCTGAGCACAACATGGCCAGGAGGGTTACACGCCTCCGCCCATTGCTGCCAGTCAGAACCACGGCCAGATGTGCAACCCACAGCAAGCATCATGGTGTATAACGACTACAACACAAGAGGGGGGAAAGCAACAGCTGTAAAATTACGAGAGTTTAAGCTAATTCAAATACTACCTGTGACAGATTATAAGAGTGGCAGCAGATAATACAACTAAGAGACCTGAAGATGGGGCTGGAGCGATAGCCCAGCGGGTAGGGCATTTGCCTTGCATGCAGCCGGCCTGTGCCGGCCCGGGGTTCGATCCCGGCATCCCATATGGTCCCCCGAGCACCGCCAGGAGTAATTCCCGAGTACAGAGCCAGGAGAAACCCCTGAGCATTGCTGGGTGTGGACCAAAAAAAAAAAAAAAAAAAAAAAAAAAAAATTAGAACCTAACAGGAGCAACAAGCCCCTACCAAAATATAGAATGTGGACTTTCAGAAAAGGTAGGAAGAGATCTTGAATTTCTCTGCTTGTTGCTTTTGGGGTTTGCTTCACATCTGAGAGCTCAGGGACTGTGGGATGCTGGGGCTCAAATACCAGTGTTCCCACATGCCAACCAGGTATTTAGCCCTCTCTGCTTTCTCCCTGTCCACACATCCATCTTGGTGTGGGGCTGGGACAGGGTTAAAGCCTCGGACCTTGACACCCAAGCAACTGCACTACTGCTGAGCTACTGCCCCCCAAATGGAACAACAGGCCCCAGCCCGTAAGTTGGCTTAAACATACAGTTTTCTTATTTCAAGTTAATTCTAGCTGTGAAACAGACAAGACAAAGGTGAAAGAAAAGGCGGGTCGTAGCAAAAGGCAGAAGAGGAGACAGGGACGACCGGAATAATGCATTCTGCAGATCTGCTGCTTTGGAAGTGGGTGTCTCGCGAACAGGTTTGTTCTAACAAATGTCTGAAGCACCTCCACTCCAAGCTGGAAGTTAAGAGAAAGTTCCAGTGAGGTGCTTAGGCTGCAAACGTGGGGCTCAATAGTAAACAGTTCATGTATAAAGACAGGGAGGCAAAGGAAATCTAGGAAGAGTTTGTTGCTTGTTTTTTTGCTCTTTGGGTCACACCCAGTGATACTCAGGGGTTACTCTTGACTCTGCACTCAGGAATTACTCCTGGCGGTGCTCAGGGACCCAAATGGGATATGCCGGGGATGGAACCTGGTATAGCCTGGTGCAAAGGCAAACACCCTCCCGCTGTACTATCACCGGGCCCCTGAAATCTAGAAAAAGAACAAACACAGCAATGGGAGAAGTATGTTCAAGGAAGGCAGAAACGAATGGTAAGGGGGGAGAACTGACATTGTTATTAAATACTTTGGACAGAAATGTCATGACAGGGTAACAACCAAAGGCAAGATATTATAGAAGTAAATGTCATATTAATTCTAAAAAGGCAAAACAGATGCCAAATAACAGAAAGCCCTGCCAACTATCTGTAAAATGGCAGTGGACACTGTAATGTAAAAGGTATTGGAGCAATAAATATCTGGAAAGGTCCTCTAAAGAATATAAAAAGTTACAAGTAAAACAACTCAGGACCAAATGGAATTCATGAGTGATAGTACCATTGGCCACTAACAGTCCAGGGGTGGGAGCTGAGCGAGAACACTGTTAAACCTGCTGGGGACAGGACAAGAACTGCAGCCTGGACGAGATGACAGTGATAAGGCATTCCAAGGTCAGGGTGTTGCTAAATCGGCAGACTGACTACAGGGATCAAGATAGACAAGAAAATATAAGCAAAAGCAAGGAAGACTATTATACCTTCACAAAACTGGCATGGAGGGGCCGGAGAGATAGCCCAGGAGTAGGGCGTTTGCCTTGCACGCGGCTGGCCTGAGCCGGCCAGGGTTCGATCCCCAGCATCCCATATGGTCCCCTGAGCATCGCCAGGAGTAATTCCTGAGTGCAGAGCCAGGAGTAACCCCTGAGCATCGCCGGGTGTGACCCAAAAAAAAAAAAAAAAAAAACCTGGCATGGAAAAGCTAGCAAAACTGTCCCAGACTTGAGAAACGATATCCCTCGCACTCAATTGACTGGCATGTATTCTCTCTCATTTAGCAATTACATGATGTTTATCAGACTTTAGGTCATTTGTTCTTGTCTTCCCAAGAAGATTACAAAGTCCTTAATGGTAAGGTTCTTGTTCTCTATTCCTTTTTGACACAAATGGCCAGTACAACACAAGTCAGGCACAGGGATTAAGGAGCTTGCCTTGTTTCCTGCTGACCCCAGTTCAGGCTCCCCAAATGGTCCCCTGTGTACTATGGCCAGCACTGTTACTCCTGAGCAGACCAAGACTAGCCCTGAGCATTGCTATGTGTAGCCCAAGACCCAAGCCCACAAAAATACATGCAAAAATACTTCCGCAAAAAAAAAGTGAAACATTTCTAATCGCTGTAAGAGCTAAACTTAAGCACTCATGGAGCCTGTGCATGTTCCCCTTCAGCAAAGTAACAGGCAAGTCTACATGGCAGAATGGTTAAACAACTTTCCCAGGGGGCTGGAGCAATAGTACAGTGGGGAGGGCATTTGCCTTACATAAAGCCAAAGCGGGTTCAATCCTCGGCATCCCATATGGTTCCCGAGCACCACCAGGAGTAATTCCTCAGTGCAGAGCTGGGAGTAATTCCTGAGCATCGATGGGTGTAACCCAAAAAGAAAAAAAATAAAAATCTTTCCCCAGAGGACAGTGCAGACCCAGGACTGAAATATGGCTGGTGACTTGAGGAGAGAATCATATTGTCAGGAATTTTGTAATGCTCCTAAGCTGTTTGGTGTGACGGACAGGAGGGGTTCTGAATGCTATCTCATCGTAAAATTCATTTTCTCACCCATGAAAAAAGAGCAATGCCCCACACTGCAGGGGTGGGGGGAGATTTAAAGGAAGTTAGCCCCAGAAATGGAAAATCAGGAAACTCTGTATTATTATTAGAAAGGAGTGGGCGAGGGACAGACCCGGGACTTCCACTTAAGTGTAAGAGTCCTTAACGTGAAAAGAACCCAAAGCAAAGGATCAGGTTCTCACCCAACCTGTAAGGCACACATTTTGTAAACAGAGCAGGTAAACTGAACACTGCTCCACCTTTCCCCTGAGTGGTTACGTCAGACCCATTACACCCCATGACTATCATGCCAGATGGTCGGATTGGAAGCATTAAGAAAGAGATATCAGATCTTGAGGTGTTTATAAATGGATGTAAGGTAACAACTTTAGTGTCCCATCATTTCCTTTTCTACCTATAATCCAAATTCCAGGAAATCATGTCTCTAACAGTCATTTATCCAATAGCATCTCTCAATAAAGAAAAATAAAACAATCAAACAATAAAATCAGGGGCCAGTAGGGGAAGGGGAAGAGATGGATAAAAAGGAACAGGGCAAGGCTCAAGGGCACGGGTCAAGGGTACAGATCAAGGTCCATTGGTGGAGTTCCAGAATGAGAACTAAATATCCAAAATACAGAGTCAACAACACTGAAATCATGAGACCTAAACCTTAATAATCAGGCTCCCTGCCAAGATAGGACGGTAGAAGAGGGTACCTGGGAACATTGGTAGCAGGGTCAGTGATAGAACATTGTATGTCAAAAACCCAACTATGAATAACATTATAACTCAGAGTGCTTTAATAAAATAATTTAAAAAAAATCAGGGGCCAGAACGATAATATAGCAAGTAGGTCGTTTGCCTACCAGGGTTCAATTCTGGCATCCCATGTGATCCTCTGCATACCACCAAGAGTAATTCCTAGGTGCAGAGTCAGGAGTAACCCTAAACATTGCTGGATGTGGCTCATAAACAAACAAAAAAACACAGGAAAATTATGTCTTTGGTAACTAACAGTTATTTTTCTCCTGCATCTTAAAGAGCTATTCAGAGAGTTTGCTCTAAAGAAACACAAACAGCACGGCTCCTGTGCCTCTCCATTGAACTCTGGGTCTCACTGACAGACCAGCACTTCCAGCACTGCTGCCATTCCAGGCCAGAACTCTTGGCTGGGGGGGCGTGTACCACGGTGTACGAAGGAGTCAATAATTCATTCTTACATCAAATTTGAGAGTATTTGTTTAAAAACAGAAAGAAGCAAGAAAGCAAAAAAAAAGGGGGAGAGAGAGAGAGAGAGAGAGAGAGAGAGAGAGAGAGAGAGAGAGAGAAGTCCACAGTAACACTGAAAAGTACATTATATTAAATACTTATGAAGTACTTTTTTTTTGGGGGGGGGCTGGGGGAGTGGCTGTGACACATGGTGATGATCAGGGCTTGCTCCTGGCTCAGGGAGCCAGGAATCATTCCTGGCAGGCTCAGGGGGCCATATCGGGTACTGATGGCCAAACCTGGGTCAGCCACATGCAAGGTGGCCCCCCTAGCAGCAGTACTATCTCTATGGCCCCATACTCTTTAATCAAAATTCAAACTCAGTGTGAACAAACTATGCTTAGAACATTATCCAAAGGGGAGGGTCAGGAATCATCCTCTAAATCAGCACTTCTCAGAGGGCACCATATGGCCCCGTGGGCCCCAGGCACAGGAGAAAACTACAGAAAAAGGAAATTTTTACCTGACTAGAGGCCAGCCAGTAGGAGGCGGGAAGCACAGGAGGGAAACCAGGCGGAAGGGAGCCATGGTGAGAAAGGGCTGGGAAAACTGCTCTAAATAAGCTGCCCGCGGATAGCATCCAGAGCCTCACAAGCGGCTGGGGAGGCTGGAACCTTCGGCGCGCCGGCCCAGCTGGACCATGGAGCCCCGAGGAAGGGCAGAAGGGTTTTGGGAGTGGGCCCGTCGCCTCTGGGGGTCCCGGAAGCAGCCGGATGAGACTCGCCCATCACACTAGCCACCATTTTCACTGCCCGGATGCTGGGAAACTGCCTCACGACCAGATCAACAGAGCAAAACCAGTTCGAGCCCAGGTTGCATGGCCGCTTGCAGCCGTGCGGTCCATTAAAATAGTGAAACAGTAATGTCTTTTAATGCACTGCATTCCACGAAGAGCAGGAAAGTTTGTTGGGAAGGAGATATAAAGAGGAAAGAAATGACATACAGAACCGGCCAAGTAGTTGAGGTGCGGGATGGGGGAGGGAGGTGGGGACATTGGTGATGGGAGATGGGTTTGGGTGGCGGGTGCGTGTTGGAACACTGTAGAACCAAAACTCTACATGAGCATCTTTCAATTGTATGTCTAAAACGGTGTAATAATATTTGGGGGTGGGGGGGATAATAAAATTTAAAAAAAAATATCTTTTAAAAAAAAACTGCTCTAAATAACAGGACATGCTTCAGCACTGCTTAATCTAAGCTACAAAGAGACCAGGGAGGGCTTAAAGATGTTAATGGAGAGAAACTTTTCTAAATCAGACTCAGTATATTCCCTACCCTGCAGGGATAAAGAAATATAAAAACCCTTTAAAATAGATTTACCAAAAAAGACATGACAATTTTTCCTAATAGCAAACTCTTCAAGGGAAAAATAGGAAAATATAGTTAGAAGAGTAAGATGAGGGTAATGCCTTTAACATTAAAACAGCATAAATTTAAATCACAGAACTGAGTAAAAACTCATTTTGACATTTTTTCAATGCTATATCAACTAATTTTGCTAACTTTACATTAAGCTTTAATAATAACGAAAATCTAGGGGGGCAGAGCGATAGTTCAGCGGGTAGGACGTTTGCCTTGCATGCGCGGCCAGCCCATGCCGCCCGGGTTCGATCCCCGGCATCCCATATGGTCCCCTGAGTACTGCCAGGAGTAATTCCTGAGTGCAGAGCCAGGAGAAACCCCTGAGCATTGCGGGGTGTGACCCCAAAAAAAGCAAAAAAAAAAAAAAAAGAAGAAGAAGAAGAAAATCTAAAAGTATGAGTTTTCCCTCTTTGAAAGAAATTCAGGACTTTTTTCTTTGTGGGGAGGGCAGTTTGGGTCACATCCAGTGATGCTCCGAGCTCATCTTGCTCTGCTCAGGGCAACATAAGCAGTGCTGGAGCTCAAACTGGGGTCAACTGTCTCCACCCAGCACACAAATATGCCTTTAAATAGGGCTATATGCAACCTAGAACTGAGCATTAAATAGAGGCAAAAAGATACACATGACAACCCTTTAATGTATGTTCTGTAATCCATAGTCTGGAGGGGAAGGAAAAGAGAGAGAGAAAAGGAAAGAAATAAAGAACCTGCCATGGAGCAGGGCTGGGGAGGGGGGGAGGGAACGGGGACATTGGTGGTGGGAGATGGGCACTGGTGGCGGGATGGGTGCTGGAACACTGTATGACCAAAACCCAAATATGAACTTTTTAATTGTATATCTTTGTAATTGTAAAAATAAAAAATTAAAAAATTAAAAAAAAAAATAGGGCTATATGGACCAGCCATGACTGTGGAGCTGGGATCACTGCTGGTGATAGGGACTGGATGCTTCAGTGCACGGGAAGAGACTGAACTTGGGGCCTCGCACATGAAAATTTATCTGCTCTCTGTTCAGGGAACTAGTTGGATCTGGTCATCGTATCCTATCAGTTTTAATGCACAATTATCATTACTGACTTAGATGACCCCAGTGGCTCAGATTTGGCTTCCTCTGTGTGTCATCCTGGAATACCTCCAGCAATCTTCTAACACTAAGCCTTCTTAAAAACAGTAATAATGCCAGGCCATGGAGATAAGGGGATTAAGGCGCTTGATTTACATGCAGCCAACCTAGGGCCAAATTCTCAGTATCACACTCTGAGCCCTGGAGCACCTAAAGAAGTGATTCCTGAGAAAAGAACCAGGACTAAGCCCAGGACTAAGCCCAGAACACTGCTGGGTGTGACCCAAAAAGGAAAAAAAAAGGATTAAAAAAGTGTTAATAATGTAAAAATAATCCAAATGATCATTAGAGTGAAGAAGTGATGAGTGTAAAGAAAATGGGAAACAAGAGCATTAAACAGAATGAAGTACAATGAGTGACATCAGCCAGAGGGTGAGGAACAGACTCAAAACGATCTCTCATATGCAGGGTACAAGGAATACCCTAGGGTAGGGGAATAGCAAATGCCCAGTGGCAATAGAAATGAGGATCAGGTGAACTGGTCTTCAGGAGAAGACCAGTTGGCACTGGGGCAAGGGGTGGGTGGTGGCGAACAATTACAGAACAGTAGGACAGAGGGGTAGGGGGAAAGTGCCTGCTCTAGAGGCGGGCTGGGAGGTGTGAGGGAAATTGGGGACATTGGTGGAGGATAATAGAAACTAGTGAAGAACCTGGTGCTGGAACACTACATACCTGAAACTCAATCGCGACTCTTTGTAACTTTTTAATTCATGGTAATTCAATTTAAAAAGAGAGAATGAGAAGGAGGTAGAAGATAAACAGTTGGGGGCCAGAGTGATAGCAGAGCGGGAGGGCATCTGCCTTGCACGTGGCCAACCGGGATCGATCCCAGGCATCCCATATGGTCCCCTGAGCATGGCCAGGATTGGAGAGCCAGGAGTACCCCATGAGCATCTCGCCAGGTGAGACACAAAAAGAAAAAAATATACATATACAGTTAAGTGAAATTAAAAAAATACAGAATGGTACAATAGATGCAAAATGTTTATAAATGTTTTGTATGAACATAAATTAACACCAAATTATATACATACAAAATTTTCTTGAAAGATATTAAAAATGTCCATTATCATTCACTCGAGATATCTTACTTTATTGTAAGATATCCTACTATCATTTTCAGGACAAATCACTGAAAATTTGACAGTTGTAATTAAAATAAATATTGCATTTAATTTATATTAACCAGAGCAATATTTGTCGTTTCAATGACTACATGGCAAAACAGTGAATATTAAGTAGACTTGGGTAGTGATCAAATAGCTACAGATACCAAAGTTACTGCCTTGTACATGAAACAATCATAATTAATCTAGTTAAATTTTTGAATAGCTAAAATCTTGCAGTTTCCTTAAAACTTTGCTAGAAGTACCTACTGTGTCTTTCAAATTCCAACTATCCTCAACTAATCAGGACGATATCCTTACACTGTAATCTGCTACATTAGCGATACAATGCTGCAGAGTAATTCTTGAGAAGTTTCATTTTCCCTTTGAACTATACCCTCTAATTTGTTGTATTTTGTGGGGCAGAGGTGTCAATGTGGAGATTACAGGAAAGGAATAAGATTATGATCTAAATGCCAACATTTAAATAACTTCTCGTCAAGAGCATTTCATGTAATTTTAAAGTGATAGGATCTAAAATTCTTATGAAATATTTTTTTAAATGACTGATATAATACTTACCTAGTAAGTCTTTTAGGTGGAGGCCGCTCACCAAATTTTCTATTAAAAAAAAAAAGAATAAAGTAAATAGGTTGCAACATTCCTCTGGCAGCATTTTTAGCATCCCAGCAACCTCCTATTTCTAACCCTTTAACAGTAGAGACCCACAATCAGAGTGCAAAATGCAGACTTTAAAGTGACTCTTCTGTTACAAAGCAACACACAGCAGCAGTCACAAAGTGGCAGCTGATTAGAGAAGGATGACAGGGTCCTTCAAAACAGCTGACCCAAGACTTTCAACTGCACAAGTTTCTTCTCAGAAAAATCCTCAAAATCCAAGAAGTGATGTGACCTCAGAAGAATAAACAAGTGTCAGTCACTACACTATATACATTTTTTATATACAACCTTCTTCCTTCACTCTAATATGTAACGCACATACTGGCCTCATTTTAAAGATGAGGAATGCTGGGGCGGGCGATAGCCCAGCGGGTAGGGCGTTGCCTTGCCTGGCCGGCTTGTGCCGGCCTGGGTTCGGCATCCCATATGGTCCCGGCACCGCCAGGAGTGGTTCCTGAGTGCAGAGCCAGGAGTAGCCCCTGAGCTTGCGGTGTGACCCAAAAAAAAAAAAAAAAAAAAAAATAAAGATGAGGAATGCCAAGGGTCAGAGAGCAAACGCAAGGGCTAGAGCACACAGCTAGCCACACATGTGCAGGGCTGTGCTTGATCCCTGTCCTGCGTGCAGCCCACCCTGCCAGAGATCAGCTATCCAGAACACAGTAAAGCTCAATAAATGGTAGTTATGACTATGTTTCTAGTTACACAAGGGCGAAATGATAAAGCAAGTGTGATGTTCATAAAGCACGTATGGAAAGAGAAGCTAGTTCCCAAGGGAGCCGCTCTCCTTTCCTGTGACGTAGAAACGAGGCACTCAAAAGAGAAGGTGGAGGTATTGCAGTGATCAGGAAGGTTTTCCTACATTTTCCTTTGTAAGCAAGATTGCAAATACCCAGTTTAAGTGATTGTTCATAAGCATAATTATGTTGCAGAGCCTAATGTAACTAAGATTTTTATAAAATGTTATGTTCCAAGTACTTATTAACTTTAATAAAAAAAGTTTTAGCATCCCATGTACTTTTTTTGCTGAGTAATTTAGTAACTATATTTATAAATTCTTAATTTACAAGCAATGAGAATCTGTGCCATTTAATATCTCAAAATGTATTTTTTAATATAATTTACCTCTTCTTTAGAAGATTATCACTGGGTGGCAGATAATAGTTTATTAAGTTAAACAAGCCTATTCACACTTTAGTTTCTAATTTTGAATCTGCTCTTACCTTAAGAATTACACTTAATTGGGGCGGAGTGATAGTCCAGAGGGTAGGGCATTTGCCTTGCACATGGCCAGCCCATGCCGGCCTGGGTTCGATCCCCGGCATCCCATATGGTCCCCGAGCACCGCCAGGAGTAATTCCTGAGTGCAAAGCCAGGAGAAACCCCTGAGCACTGCCGGGTGTGACCCAAAAAGCAAAAAAAAAAAAAAAAAAAAAGAAGAAGAAGAAGAAGAAGAAGAAGAAAGAATTATACTTAAAAGCATAATGTTTAGAACTTGGCCTAGTGTGATCTGCCCTCCTGGCCGCTACTCCAAGGATAGCAGGCAAGATGCATTCTCCTGGACTATCACATTAGCCGAGTATATTTCTATTTGAGTAGCTGTTTCATGGGGTGTAGCTAGACCCCATCGAGAAGAAAGGGGGCTCTCCCAGCATTTCTCACATTATATAGACTAGAATGGGGTTCCTTAAACTCTTTCCTCTCTGAATACCTTTGCAACACAGGCAAGCACAAGCTTTTTGGTCACTGTGTGTTCAGACACTTATTACTGCTGTCAAATTTTTCTCACCCTCCCCGTTCAGTTATATATGAGAACACAGCCCATATGTAACTGAACGGAGCTAGGAAGGGCAGGTTAGAAAGACAGTACAGGCGTGTTAAGTAAAGTACCTGCCATACAGCCTACCGGTGAGATGTCTTGAATTATTGGGTTGCCCAAAATTCATTAATAAATCAAAGTGTATGCATGCTTGTTGTGGCAATTATCCTATAAACTGACATTAAATCAGAATGAAAAGGCCACTCCTACAGACATACTAATCTCCAGGTCAACGCTCTACCAACCCCTGCTTGGCTCAGAGCCCGGCAGTAACCCACCTATCGAAACATGTTCCTGAGGTGAGACAGATGAGAGGCTAGGGCCAGTATGCTGGCAGAATGTCTATTTCTTAAATAATCACTGGTTATAGATTTAAAGTGTGACAACACGCAGAACTGGTGTAAAGTGGAAAAACAGAACTTCCATGCACTATAGGGAAATTTTATTTTGGCAATATCTTTTGAACTCCAACCTTACCAATTCTGGAAATACTTTAGATAGGTAGGTAATCTGTGACTATATGAAAGTATGCTGCAAAGATATGGCCACATCCAGTTAAATTCGGGCACTGTACACACTCACAGTTCCAGAAGCATCGCTAGGAGTGATCCCTGAGCAGAGAGTCAGATGGACCTGATGACAACAACAGTGTGTGTGTGTGTGATGTGTGTATTCTCTATCTTCGCTTTATTTGAGATTTATTGTGGATAAAGCTAAAAACCTGTCACAATGCTATACCCCAAATGGGTACATGAATGTCCACAGGGACAGCCCAAAGGGAAGAGTGGGTGTTTTGTGTGCAGAAGACCCAGATTCAAACCCCACACCTCACTGTCCTCCATGCCCTACCCCAAAGCCCAGAGCCAGGAACAGCCCCTAAGAACCAAGGATGTGGCCTCACCCTCCAAAAAAGAAAGCACAAAATGTACTTGTCAATGGTTGGAATCTACAAGTCGGTGGGGGTGGGGGGGGGTGAATGGGGGATGAGTGTGGGGTAGAGGGGGGGTAAAGACAGAGAAAGGGCCAGTATGACAGTAATAGTTGGAAATGGTCAGCTGGATTAGAACTGCTGAAATAAAGGGATACACATAATAACCCTTCGGTGTCTGTAAGGGTTATTACTGCAAACCACAATGAGCAAAGGGAGAGGGAAGTTGGGGGTTTGGGGGGTGAAGAGGGAGGGAAGTGCCTGCCATAGAAACAAGCTGGGGGCAGGGGGAGTTAGGGTTTGGAGGGAGGGAAATTGGGGACATTGGTGCTGGGAAATGCGCTGGTGGAGGTATGGGTGTTGTGTGACTGAAACCCAATCATGAACAGCTTTGTAATGGTCTATCTCAGTGATTCGATCAAAAAAAAATTTTTTTTTAAGTCCACGGATTCATTCAACACAATTCCAAACAAAAGTCCGAATAGGTAATGTTAATGGATTGGATAAACTACAGAATAATCCCACATTACTGTAATACCATGAGAGTCTATAAGAAATTTGAAAATACTCAAAAGTAAGCCACAGTTTTTGATACGGAGGTAAGGGCGAATGTCGGGGATGCCGCTGGGGTCCCCGGCAGTGTCAGGACAGAAGTTCTCTTCTACCTCCGAGGACGCCAGGGGAACAGATGAAAACTCACGAGTCCGATGCAGTTCCAAAAGGCTTTTAATAGTACAAAAGCTCTTCCACAGCACTCCAATATAATGAACAAACTCTAGCTCTGGTTTGAACTTAGACCATACAAAAGAGCCTACGTCTCCCACCAAAGAGAGAGGATCTCACCCGAGCTGAGTACTACTCAGAAGAAGGAGCAAAAGGCCAAAGAGCAAAAAACCAAAAGCCAAAAGCCACAGGAGCCAAAAGCGAAAGTGAAAAGGCTGAAAGGGCCTCAAGTCAGTCCTCTTATATACACCAAAGTAATCCAGAGAGGGTCTTGTCAACAAAGAACTCTAAACAGTGTAGTGCCATACCCTATTGCAGGTATAACAAAGGTTATGCCAAGGACTAATCCCAAGATTATCTCTTATGTAAAACACTGGAGGGGGGAGAGAGGGGGCTGATATAAAGTAATACATCTTAATTTCATGAGTTTCATGTAATCTAGATGGTACCCACAAGGTCCTTCTTATTATTATCTGCACCAGGGTGATTCTGAGTATCTTGTTCTCCATACTGAAAGGGTCACACTCGCCTGCTTAGAGCAAACTAGTATGATCCTTCCTATAGTCTTCCTATAGTCTCAACGTAGCCAGGATGGCAGTCTCCTGGTAAATTCTAACTGTCCCACGTTGGGTGCAGTGGGTATAAAAGAGGAGCTGTGCCCAATCTAGAAAACATAGAAGTCTTAGTAGATGTATAAGTCAGAAGTTATTCAGTCAAGGTGACTTCTGTAACTGCCACTCCCTCTAGCAGGGTTTACATAGAAGAGAGGTCTCATTAGAATGAACCTTGGCTTAAATAGATTAAGCTGGGAGTGGGCGAAACAACAAAACTCCCAGAACAGCCAAACCTGTCCTCCAACAGGCGAAGGGGGCTAAAAGAATGGCTTCTAGAAAGCTGGAATACTCTATTTTTTCATCTGTGTAATGGCTACAGTGTACACCCATGAAAATACACTATTAAACATTCATGATTATTGTACTCTTATTTATATAGTGCTTTAATATAATGTAAAGTAAGTTTATTTTAACGAATGGCTGGTTTTCAAATGAATTTTTTTCTTGACCTTCCTAGTGCCTTCAAATTTCAATAATAAAACTTTAGGAGACTTTCCGGTCCTCAGCTTTACCATTTTATAGCTTTACCAGGAAATCTGTATCTGCTGGTAAAGAAAGTTAAATATGACATCAATGACATAATTCATTCTCCATCCAAACTGCAGAACAGATATTCCATCAGTTTTCTCTCCTAGGCAACACTTGGACTGACTGCGGTTCTTTGCTTTGTCAAACTGTTCATCTCAAGAGTATGTGCTTAAAAAACTTGGTCATGTATTATCATGGGGAAATGCCGATATAAATTAGCATTAAAATGTTTCCATTGAATTTCTTCCCTTTTTTAAAATGCATTTTAATTTTTTATTATTGGATCACCATGAGAAACAGTTACAGAGCTGTTCATGTCAGGTTTGAAGCAAAGAATTTTAAATCTGACTTCCTCTATCTCACCTAAAACTGAGATAAAGAGGAGATAGACCCCACAATAGTGTAATTCCTTTTCCTAAATTCTATTTTCTTTACTTATTTAATATCACTTCAGTACCTATTGTGCATCAGACATTGAACTAGACACAGAACACTGAACTGCAAGAAACAGGGTCCTAGTTCATACACTGGTTAAAGTTACAAGGTAGGTACATGTTTATTGTCATTACACAGTAAGATCAACACAGTAAGAACCACTTAGTAAAACACCCTGAAGTGGCTTTTAAAACACGAATGGTGGGGGGCTGGAGCGATAGCCCAGCAGGTAGGGCATTTGCCTTGCACGCGCGGCCTATGCCAGCCCGGGTTCGATCCCCAGCATCCCATATGGTCCCCCAAGCACTGCCAGGAGTAATTCCTGAGTGCAGAGCCAGGAGAAACCCCTGAGCATTGCCTGGTGTGACCCAAAAAGAAAAAAAAAACACAAATGGTGGGTCCAGAGAGATCATACAATGATTAAAGCGTTGCGTGTGGCTAACCTGGGTTTGATCCCCAGCACCACATATGATTTCCCAATCCCTGTCCGAGTGACCCCTGAGCAGAGAAGCAGGAGTAAGCCCTGAACACTGCTGGGTATGTGCTACACATGCCTGGCATTTAAAAAAAAAAACCATAAATGGTGAATTTCATTCAAATGTAGCTAGGCTATAATGTAATTTATCACAAAAGGTGGTCAAGGTGTGAATTCTCTTCCGACGCACAAGCTCAGGCCTCTGAGCTCACATCAGTCCTAGTGGGACTCAGAGACAGAATCCGGGTCAGCTGCATGCAAAGGGTCTTACCCACCGTTCTGGCCCCACAGGCTGACTTTTTTAAAGATACTTATACAGTAGATGAAATTGAACCAAAGCAAAGATTCTATAAACATGAAACTGGTTTGCCTCAGTAATGGGATCAATGACAAATCTGAAAATAAACCTTTTCACAATTTCTCTTCTAATACTTTGGCTACTAAATTTTACAAGGATAAAAGGCAAATTTTTCTTTAGTGAAAATGTTTGCTAATGCTATAAACATTTAAATTTAGGGGCCAGAGTGATTGCACAGCAGATAGGGCATTTGCCTTGCACGTGGCTGAACCGGGTTTGATCCCTGGCATCCCATATGGTCCCCAGCACTGCCTGACTGCAGAGCCAGGAGTAACCCCTGAGCATCGCTGGGTGTGACCCAAAAAGCAAAATAACAAAAATAATAAAAATTACAGAAATCTAGACATCTGCTGTAGGAGCTGTGCCCTGACTACTTTGCATGCATAAACTTAAGATGAGTGCGGCGTACAGACAAGTCATAAATTTGACGATTACTCTTGAATTTTCCCTCACAAGGAAATATTTTACAAATGCAACAGGGACTAAGATTCTCATAACTTTGGTGACCCGATGGATCATAATGATGGAAAATACATATGGAAAATCATAATTATGGAAAATACATATTTTTCTAACTTGAAAAGGATCAAGAATTTACATTTTCCATTTAACAAAGAGGTTCTACCTTCTTTTCTCTGTTGTAACAGTTACGACAGAGGAAAGAAGGCAAACAGGACCCAACCTTCATCATCCAAGTTTAACCAACTGCTAAAGCAACCAAACCTCTAACACACAGTTTGGTATTCTAAAGTAATCTACCTCAGCACTGCTATAAATCAGATTCATAAAGAGATAAGTTGTTTCAAGACCAGCCCCCAGGGCTAGGGAGGTAAAATTTACCTTTAAAACAGGACTTGTAATAAAGGAAGAATATTCAACAAACTAAACCAGTATGTTCATAATAGGGAAGTCATATTTAAAATGTTGTAACACCACTACATGAATGAGGGAAAGCCTTTTTTATTGGGTGTGACTATCCAAAACAATACATTTTCTTTAAATTGTAACTTAGTGCTCTGTTATCACGTCATTATAATAAACAAACCAACATTTGTGGAGAAGCCAAAAACTACTCTTAAGTCATCTTAACCACAATTCAAAGCTTAAAGAGCGGCCTTCTGCCAAAGTGTAGCTGAACTGACCTGTCACACTACCTTCAACCGCTGCAGAAACCAAAGGGCGGACGCAGCACACTGAGACGCTCACTGAGACTCTGAGGCCCCGGGCTCAGAAGGGCGAGGACCGACACACAGGGAGCACTGGAGTAAGGGTGCGCTGCACCAGCACCCGCCGGTACTGCAACAACTGCGTGAGGATCCTCTGCTCACCCTTGCTCAGCACAGGTGAAGAAGCCCTGGATCTGGGGCCCGAGAGATAGCCCGGGGTAGGGCGTCTGCCTTGACGGCGCGGCCCTTGCTGGCCCGGGTTCAAATATGGTCCCCGAGCACCGCCAGGAGTAATTCCTGAGTGCAGAGCCAGGAGTAACCCCTGAGCATTGCCGGGTGTGACCCAAAAAAGCAAAGCAAAAAAAAAAAAAAAAAAAGAAGCAGCAGCAGCCCTGGATCTGCAAGGAGCAGTACCATGAAATGATTAAAAACCCATATTGTTGATGCTTCCGATGTTTTAAACTTGCAAAGACCTCAGAAGTTGAGGTGCCCTGAGGAGAACAGAGATAAAGACTGGGCCAGGTACAGGTGCCTTCCTCAGATGGCTTCAGGCTATGGCCTTCCTCAGATGGCTTCAGGCTATGGCCTTCCTCAGATTGGGTCTTCAGACTATGAATCTCCTTTGTACCTTTCTGTGCTGACACTACAAAGCATTCCAGTTAATTTACTAGCTAAACTGTCCAGACCAAGGCAGTTTAACAAGTTTGTGTTAAGCTATATTCAAGTGTGGTCCACTGGTGATATCTGTGTGGTATCAAAGCATCCAACTTAATATTAAAGATTCCTTTAAACCCAATAACTTATTTTATGTGATTCTAGGTACATAAAATAGGTATATAAATGAAACATTTATTTATAATGAATCATAAAGAAGTATGTTTCAAAACCAAGCGTTTTCTGTGATCCCCCTACATTCAGTTACACAACCCCATATGGGAACATGACCCCAAGTTTAAGAAGCCAGGGTCTAGTCCACTACCCCGCATCAAATTAACTAGAAAGCAGGAAGATAATGAGACTAATGAGCACCACTGTGGCAATTTAATTCCTACCTTTCCTTTTCTCACCAACATCACTGATGCGTGTTGCCTTAAAATAATACAATATGGTATTAAAGACCACCCACCGATTCTTGCCTCCCAACACAGTAATTCACTGACAGATGTCATCAACTGCATTCCTAACTTACTTTTCATATCTCCATTCCCTGAGTCCATTGAGTTAGATGAAACTCTCAATGTTCTATCCAGAGCCTGGAATGAGAGTACAGGAGGTATGGAACTTCACCCCGGTACCACATGTGCCCTGCCAGCTTGGCCAGGAGGTGACCTCCTGAGCACAGAGCTAGGAGCAGTTCCATGATCACTGCCAGATGTGGCGAAACACCACCACCAAAACATACGCAGAGCTTCCTAAACTAGCTCCTACAGACAAAGTAGGTGGCAAACAGAACAGGCCTTATATGTCTTCCATTTAATGCAAAAGGAAGGAAGGCACGGTCTCAAAGAAAACGGAAGCCCCAAAAGTCGGAAAGGAAGACTGCATAAATTTCACTGCATGCTGATCATACTATAGTTGATAATAACAGGAACCACATACAAATTAAAACAGAAACCATAATCTGGTCCTCACCCCGTCCTTGCCACCCACAAACATGTGTGACCTCCACTCTCCCAACCCAATGATAATGTTTCTTCATTAAATAAACTGCCTATCATGTGGAAATTTTTATTTCTACAATAAAATTTACCTTTTTTGCTTTGTTTTGGGCCGGACCTGGTGGTGCCTAAGGGTTACTCCCAGCTATGGTGCTGGAAATCTACCCCACTTGCATGCAGGAGGACTGACCCCAATCCCTGTCACCATCCATTCCCGAGCAATCCCCAAGTAGAGCTAAGAGTAGCCTAAAACAAAACTCTAGGGCATCACACCTGTAAACTGCACTTTCTTTTTTTTTTTTTTTTTGGGTGGGGGAGATGTCACACCCAGCAATGCTCAGTCAGGGGTTACTCCTGGCTCTGCACTCAGGAATTACTCCTGGCGGTGCTCGGGGACCATATGGTATGGCGGAGATCGAACCCAGGTAGGCCGCATGGGTTCCCCAACCTGCTGTGCTATGGTAAACACCCTACCTGCTGTGCTATCGCTCCAGCCCCTAAGCTGCACTTTTTAATCTATTAATGGTTTCTCAGCATATCAAAGTTGTTGACTCCCAATGATGAAATGTCATATGATTAAATAAAACAGTAAAATCTTATTGTGTTAACAGACCTAGGGATTAGGAAAACCCAGAGCCCTTTAAAGGATTATAACAGCTTCCTGTTTCCACAAGGGGGAGGGGAAAATACCTTATAGGTTAACACTGAATTTCTAGGTTCTGTTAAACCAGCACAACCGTTTTGTTCAAACAAAATAAGTGTTCAGTGCAGAAGCCTGGCCAAAGCTATACATGGTTGTGATTATTCATGTTAAACTTGGTTCGCGTATTATAATGTTAACATAAGATTTTCAAATTCTAGTCTGCAATGCACTATATTATCATTAAAATTAGCTGTAATACTGAGACATTTATTAGAAAAAGAAAAGTAACAAAAACAAAGGATTCTCAAGAATCATTGCTTTAAGTATAAGGCATAGAAGGCTTAAGATATTAATGAAGTCCTTAATTCCATGTATGAATTTGAACTTTGGAATGAAAAATCAAAATTAAAGAAGAGAAATTTTCCAACTCTTCTTCACCTGGTCATCCTCCATCACTGCCTTAATCTGATTCTAGTGTTGCTCAAGCATTCACCCTGATGGTCTGGCCACCACACAATCAACTGCTTATATGAAAGAGAAAGATTACTCTGCGGAGTCAACCCCTTCACTTCCAAGTAACTCCCACGAACCAATGTTTTATGTCATTTTCCGAGCACTCACTTGTCACCTGGCCTGCCAAATTCTCAAACTTACGCTGCATGGTCGGCTGATTCACAGGAACACACTTCCTGCACTCTTCTAAAAGAGGGAGAGAAGTAGAGCAAGTTCTGGTTTATTCAGGGTGTTGTAAGGCAGAGGGTTGAGGTGTGCAGGAAGGGAAGGGGAGAACAATGGAACAATAGACAGCAGTCCTGACAGGCAAGAAAAAGATCGCCTGAGAAAGCATCAGCCAAGAGAATAGGAAATAAAAGAACAAAAGGGTAATGGCCCGCCTTCGATAAACCCACATCTGTCAAGCCCAAAATGAAACTTTTTCAGCTCAAATACAGAGCTTGTCTTTTGTAGGCACACAAAGCTGAACCATTCTACCCAACCCCTCACGCTTTAATTATTGAGTGGAAAAACCTGTTGCATCATTATAATTTCCAGGTTTTACTCCTCTCTACTCCAAGCCATACTTTTCATATTTATTCTAACGCATCAGTCTCCAGGTGTATAAATATGAATGCTAATTCTAAAAACTTGCAGAAGTACTTGTTAAGACTGGGTTAATGCAGTAAAAAACACCTGGCAAGGGACATTGCGTAAGAATAATACATGTTAATATCCTTAAACATTAGTTATTGCACTCAGATTTTCTTTGCTTCAGGCTTACAAACCCTAACTTACAAAAAGCCTGGTGATGACAAATGCCAGAAACGACATAGCTTCAAAATAAGTATCAAATGATGACAAACTCTTGGCCTTGGATGACAAAACTGAGACTGCCAAACGGGGTGTGGGGTGTGGAGGGGGGGGGGTGAGGTATAGGGGTACTGATTAGGCAGACTAGAAGTGACATAGGTCCTGGGCTCTTTGGTGGTGCTGAATGTGCAGTAAATCAGTTCAGCAAAACCACAAATGCTAATAACATGATCATAACCATAGCACCTAAACTTCAATGAAAATTTAAAATTCGCTTTAAAAATGCTTCCTTGAGGCCAGAGCGATAGTACAGTGGGTAGGGTGTTTGCCTTGCATGCTGCCGACCCGGGTTCAATCTCCGGCATACCATATGATCCCCAAAGCACTGCCAGGAGTAATTCCTGAGTGCAGTCAGAAGTAACCCCTGAGCATTGCCGGGTGTGACCCAAAAAAAAAAAAAAAAAAGCTCCCTTATTTTTAAGGGGCTGAAGTGATAGTACAGAGTGTAGGATGCTTGCCTTGCATGTGGCTGACCTCAATTTGATCCCCAGAACCCCATACGGTTCCCTGAGCACAACCAGGAGGGATCCCTGAGCACTGCCGGGTGTGGCCCAAAATCCAAACTACAAGAAAAAAAGCTTTCATATTAACTTTTAATTTGTAAGTGAAGAGCTATTCACTCTTTATTTATGAATTAGGAGGTTGGTCCACAAGAAAATGGGACAAAACACAAGTCTAAGAACCCAGAATTTTTTTATTAAACAAATACTGACTCCGTATCTTCTCTGACTACTTACGGTTTTGGAGCTGGGACATAGTAGTTAACAAAACAAAATCTGCACAGCTGGGGAGAAGGAATCAAAAACTGACTCCCACAAGTGTGTGATAGCTTTCAGTTCAAAGGTAAGCACTGTTAGTGAATTGTACTTATTCTAAATCACACCTGTTTTATATATACTCGACGTGCTTTCTCTACTCCATCTAGGACTCTGGACTAAAAGTTCCCTTCACAGGTTAATTTGTGCATGATAAGGATTAATTTAGCTGCACAGCTGCTACAAGCAGCATTGCAGGTACATCTTAGTCACATTTGCTTGCTCCTGCGATGAAACAAGGCATTCAATGAAAAAGTAACGCTCAGAAGACGTTGTCTCTCCATCCTGTCTCCCTACAAAATTCCTTAAAAACAAATCAGGGTATAGGGGGGGAAAGATGTTTTTCCAACACCCTTTCCAAGTGGCACTCATAATTTTAAAGGTAATATGCTGACACCGTAGCTATTTAAACAAGAGACTGAAGATCTGAGGGTCAACCAAAGATGACATTCTAAAGAATAAAATAAAAGAGTAAATCACAGCTGATTCCCTCTCCACCATCTCACCACGCCTCAGGAAGCTCCCTGGCTCTGCTGTGGAAGAACCTGGCCACAAGGTGGGCAGGAAGGGCTTCATAAAGAAAGCTCTGAAGCAAGTCAGAGAAACAATGCTCTACCAGACTCTCTTAGAGGCTGTAACACAGTAGAGAAACTGACTTCACAGGGCTTTCCAAAAGGAAGAGATTTGCCTGATTTTGCATAACAATTGCGGACACAGCAAATTCCACTTTTTTCTTTTTTTTTTTTTTTTGCTTTTAGGGTCACACCTGGCGACGCTCAGGGGGTTACTCCTGGCTCTGCACTCAGGAATTACTCCTGGAGGTGCTCAGGGGACCATATGGGATGCCGGGGATCGGCCCCCTAGGCATGCCCAACCCACTGGGCTCCGGCCTCTAATTCCACTTTTTCAATTAGGTTCCTACTTGAGAGAGGATTCTAAAATACTCTTAAAGGGCCAGAGCGCACAGCAGGTAGGGCGTTTGCCTTGCACATGGCCAACCTGGGTTTGATTCCCAGCATCCCATATGGTCCCCGAGCACTGCCAGGAGTAACCCCTGGGTGTGACCCCCCAAAAAAAAAAGCAAAACAAAAAAAATACTCAATACATCTTGAGGAAGAGCCTAATGCTAACAATGCTGTCACTTCACTAAGAAGGGCTTTTAAGCTTTTTCTTCAGGATTCAAAACATCTTTTAAGAAATCTTAAAAGGTAAGCTAGTGATTTCTGAAGACGAATCTGAAGGAGCTGTGAATAACTGTAAGCGCAATAGACTATTTAGGAAGCAACATTGTGATGCATTCGATATGCTCTCCTGTACTAGGGGTGGGATTGGGACACAGTCTCAATCCTGTGTCCATTACAGCAGAATGTTTAGCTTCCCTCTTAAAATACACTCCAGGAGGGATAAATCGAACACAGGAAAGTTGCTCCTATGTATAACGATCAAAGAAGGGGCAGCTTAAATAAAAAAAAAAAAAAAAAGAAAAAAAAAAAAAGAACAAACTTTCCCTCTCCAGGAGAGATCACACAGGATATGCAAACAGTGGTGTCGTTAGGAACAAACATGACTAAAATAACTGTGAAAAGTCAAGTCACTGGAAGCAGAAGATATGATACATGGTAGGAGCATGGAGGGGTCTGGGAGACATAAAGAACCCAACTCTGACCATTCTGCAGATGAAACAATCTCTGGTTCCCTGCCTCCACCAGCAGCAACATCTGACTCTGCTGCCCTAAAGCTGACCAACATCTGACTACTGCAGTGAGGATAATCAACCACCATCTGGGAGTCAGTTAACCCACTGGGTGTGGGGGGGGGGGTCATCTTCTGTAATCTCAAAACACGGTTATGTATTATATAGTAACCGTGACAGAACAGGAATTATCTAAATTTAACTCAATTTTAAGAATCTGAAGAGAAAGATTAATTGTGCCTATTATCTTTTGGCCTCCTAATTTGGCAGAAATTTCACCCTTTTTTTTCAATTCCTAAGTGTAGAAAAGCAATATATAAATTCCACTGCTACAAAAACAATGTACAGAAAATTGCTGTTTTCTAAGGAAAATATTTATTTTAGCTGCAATCTCAAAACAGATATCCTGATAGTGTCCTACTTGAAGCATTATTTAAAATACTCGCCAGGACTAAATTATCATCTTCAATAAATCTATAAAACAAATATCTGCTGTTAGGGTATTTGTGGTAGGTACAAGCACTAATTCAAGAAAAAATCATTTAAATCTTATTAAAATCCTTATAAAATAGAACCTCTAACATTTGACTAACATAAATATTAGAGCATATTTGATTTATACTTTTCTTTTCAATATTATAGTGTATTTGCCTTCCGAATTAAGTGCTTAAAAAGAACTCTTAGTAAATGGAAAAATAAACGGGTAGACTTCTTAGTGCACATCGTTTTTTAAATAATATATGCCACTATAATCAACACAAACTGAAAATAAGCTTCCGCCTACCTGGAAAGCAATCGAAATCTCTTGCTTATGAGTATTTTGACTGTTGTGTGTCAGTATCCAGGCGAGCATTAGAATTTGTATCTGCAGGGGCCGGAGCGATAGCCCAGTGGGTAGGGCGTTTGCCTTGCACGTGGCTGGCCTGTGCCGGCCTGGGTTCGATCCCTGGCATCCCATGCGGTCCCCGAGCACCGCCAGGAGTAATTCCTGAGTGCAGAGCCAGGAGAAACCCCTGAGCATTGCTGGGTGTGACCCAAAAAAGCGGAAAAAAAAAAAAAAAAACAAGAACTTGTATCTGCAGTTCAACAGGTACACTTACCCTTGAAACAAACTTACCAAACTGTATTATACAATATAATCATGGCGTTCCTTATACCATTTCTGCTTGTATTGTTTGCTGAGGTAGGGTGAAAACTACCAAGTAAACCAAGTCCTGAATGGGTCGCCACTGCCAGTTTGAAAACCACGGATGTATGAGATAATAAAACACCAGAACATCTGCCTGATATAACAGCCTTAGATAATGCCTTCAAAACCTGAGAACATTAAATCGTGACTATTTTAATTTCAGGCAGATCACAGGAGAAAGTGTAAGAGTCAATGTATAAAAACACTTTTCTCTCCCCCATAAAACACATTCATGAAATTGAAAGTTACTCATGGCCAGTTATCTAATGATGGCTTCCTACTTCATCAAAACCATCAAAACCATACTGTGTATACCTTTTACATAAATATGTATCTCTTATGTATATACACATATGTAGTTATTTATGGTATTAATTAAATACACTTTTTTTTAACCTGCATTCTTACAACCCACATTCTTACAACTTGTCCCAAAGAAAGTGTTCCATCTGAAAAACAGGTCAGCAGTTAAGGATTAACTTTAACAAAGTTACAACGTATGTCGTAACTTAAATCACTAAGTTACAACTCTCAAAAGGGTGTGGGCCTTCTCAAGTTCTTCAGACACTTAACTACTATCTCCCAAAACTTTGAGATTTTAAGTTGAAGTAGAAATTACAGAGAAACATATTTTGTTTCTCCCTCTTAGGGAGAGCTTTGCTGAGGGAAGCTCCTATTACACAATCCCTGGTTGGAGGAAGAAAGCTGGAATAAGCAATAGGCCTTCCTGTGGAGCCTGATTAGATCTGGGTCGTGACAGACCAGAATTTAATATAAAGCTATCTTTTCACGGGGTTAATAACCTACTTCCATCAAGAATTCAGGGGCTGGGGTGACTGCTAAGAGCCGGAGTACACGCTGTGCACAACAGAGGCTCCGATGCATACCCCCCAACACCTCTGGGTTCCTGGGGCTCCGGCAGCAATGACCCCTCCAAGCACTCCTGGTGTGGTGCTCTACCCTAAAAGAATTTAACTGTTGGCATGGGAAAGAAAAACAATCTGTTGGATGGCAAAAAGTATTAACATAAGGTAGTTTGGTAAATTACAGACTGTAGTAGTGTTTTTTTGGTTTTGTTTTGTTTTTGGTTTTCTTTTTTGGGGGGGGGGCAACACCCTGCGATGCTCAGGGGTTACTCCTGGCTCTGCACTCAGGAATTACTTCTGGTGGTGCTCGGGGACCGCATGGGATGCTGGGGATCAAACTTGGGTCATCCTGTGCCCTACACTAGTGCACTGTTATTTATCTATCCAGGGTTTCAACCTGTCTTCCCAAGAAACACTGTATTTTCTCTATTACCTATAGGATAAACAATTCTGAAGTCAATGTAACATACATAAACTTGACGTTTTTCTAGACTTGATTTATTTCCACCAACCTTAAGAAAACAGAGTAGAAAGCAAACAGTACAAAATTACAAGGTTTCCAAGATTTCAAATAATTAAGAAACGGTTCTGACTACATTACTCAAGTAAAATGTTATGGACATAAACATCATAAAGACTTCTGATGGTAATATGGGTAGTGAGGTGCTGTAAATTACCACTCCTTGACAGCACGAGACGGGGGGCTGCACAGCACAGCAGACTCACTGCGGACACACACTGAAGGGACAAGAGTCATACTATTCCTGCTCACTTCCTCACTGAAAACTCTAAAAACCTCGCACAAGCTATAAATATAAGTAGTCTAGGAATGAGTTGATCAAATTAAAACACTCCAACGAAGGAACATAACACCTGTTTCTTTTTTTTTTTTTTTTGGGGGCTACCATGAAATGACATCATTATAGAGAAACTAATCTATAAGCGCATAAAGATAATTATAAGAATATTCATAATACATGAATACTCCCTGAAGTATCCCTGGTAAAGAAATGTGGGGAAATGCCAACCCCAGAATTTTCTAGATCCCTATCTCAAAAAAAAAAAAAAAAAAGGGTTGGGTACTGGGGCTATAAAAATCAGGGCCGGAAGATGGCTCAGAGGATTGACGTGCGTGCTGCGCGCGCAGGCCCGGCTCACAGGGGGGAGCAAGCATGGGGGCTGATCCAGAGCAGCCCTGGACTCCCACCACCGTGGCCCCCAAAACCAATCACATACAATCACACCCACCTTCTAATATGAAGTATGTAAAAAATGTTTTGACATAAATCAACCATGCCTGCAATAAAAATACCAAAATATCTCAAATAGGTATTAAATATGGAATCATGAGCATTCATTCTATCTATGAACTTGTGGGGGTCACCAGGAGATTTCTAAAGCATACCTTTTAATCCACGCCATGGTACTTCAAGAACATGTTAAGGTAAGTCACAGCCTGGAACACTTCGATGCACCTCAAAACACCTCAGCCAGTGTATCTGTATCATTCTTTCCTTTTGAGATCATAATGGTTCCGAAGAACTATAATGCTTCCATTTGAATGATAGTCTCATAATTTCAATGACTTAAAAACAAAAACAAAACATAAGGACTTAAGTGTTGGTATGTTAAGTCACTAGTACAGTGCTAACTGCTGCCATGACTAAGAAAAACAAACTGCTGTTGCTACTGCTACATGACCAGGTTATTTTTCCTGCGAATTCTCATGAAGGAAAGCTACAGGATACGCAGAGGTCTCAAAACGACCGCCAGCATCCGCTTTCTTGGTATATCAAATCCTGTGAGATTCTTCAGTTCTCTTCTCCAAGGAACAAAAATAACCTAAAAAGGTGTGACCTCCAGGTAGGTCCTAGGCCCACACTGACAGACCAGCTATTCTCTACCATGCTGAATGAGAGCTGAAGCACCACAACTCTATTTGGGAACCCATGGAGGCACAGCAGGGGTCTCTCCAACACTGCTGCTCCTGGTGAATCACTTTAACTCATGGAAGTCACTAAACTGAAAAGTGCTCGGGTTTCTAAAGCTGCCTTTATATATTCAGATAGATGGTTAAATTTTACTGCCCTTGTGTGACTGACTTGGCAATCACCTGGCCTTTCCTCCTTACTCTACTCTTCCATTTTTATATATACTCCATAAAAAAACATTTCACTCATATTAAAACAATACAGTAAAGTCTATGTAGCACATTTAAAATCTAAGCACTCACTAGACTTTTTCCAGTTTTGCATTCTACGCTACACAAAATAAAGCTAATTGACAAATTATCAATATATGCATGTGTTTGTCATAAAGCAATAAAAATCATGTTAGAATGACTAAACAGAATTTTTTTAATTAAAGCAAGCTATAAAAGGGGCTCCCAAGGAAACACAGTAGGCAGACTTTGTTACTTTCACTTTGTAGAACAGTTGGCTAAAGAATTAACAGATAAAGATGACAGTTTCCCAGCAAGGTTAGAAAAAGTGTGTGTTAAGGAAAAGAAAAGTGAAACTAAAAAGGGTAGCTTGAGGCCTGGGCTAGAATTCAACAATGAGTGCTGGCCTTGCACATGTAAAGCACAGGGTCAACTCCTACTAACCCACACACAAAATGTAAACATTCCTGAGGTTTTGATTTACGGCATGTTGTGGGACATAAAAAGGTATACAGCTCTTAGTGGAAGAGCTGAATATAAGAAAATCTATCCAGAGTTAAGTGAGAAGAAATTAATGCAGAAACAAGGGGCCTGACCAATGGCTACCTTTTAAAACTGATCCTTTCCCCCAAACACACTCACACACAGATAAACATCATCACGCCCTTCCTACTCAGGTGTAAAACCACTTACTCGCACCGTACATGTATACAACCTCTTGGAAAGATATCAACACTACTTCCTATATTCTGCTATTCCACATAAATGTAACCTCCATTGGGGTATCTTAACCCCTGTTCTATCTCTCAGGTTCCTATTAGTATTTTTATTGTACAGAATAAAAGTTGGTCTCAACAGTCCAGGGGATAATGGCCAAACTGGAAACATTTAGCAAGTGAACTCTCTTAAGTATGTTTTCAGTTCTGCTGGTGGGGAGAGAGGAGTCCTCAAATACCTAGTAAATGGTACAAATAAAAATGTTTGTAACTATACACAAATGTTAAGCAGGGTTTCTAGCTTTCTTATTGTAGCCAAAGTATTTACCTAAAGACCCATCAAACATTTTTTCTACATTGAATCTATTCTGTTATACGTTTGTTTAAATGCTAATCATAACACACAAAACTGATTACACAAACACAATTTCTGGATCGCTCTCAAAATAAATGAATTCATAAATGATGTCTCCTTTATTTCTGCGCTTCAATTTTGTTTTTCTTAGCAAAAGGTAACAAATTTTAGAAACAAGAGGAGCTAGGTTAAGGCCTTGAACATAGATGACCACAAAATGCTCCCTGAGCACTGCCAGGGGTCAGTTCCTGGGCACTGAGCCAGGACTGCTCTGAGCACTGATGGAGGTCGTCCCAACTCCAACCCACACAAATAAAGAGAAAATTTTTCTTTAAATAAACAATCTAAGGTTGGAAAATACTTCAGAAAGCCTATAATCATGTTACTTTCTATTTCAATCTTCCAGTTTTACTTTCAAAACACCATAAATCTCAATGAAAGACCTAAAGCCGTGAAATATGTTAAGAGAAATGTACTGACTCCTATAAAGAAATAGCTGTACTTTAATAAGAACACAAAAAGAAAGAGAGAGGGACAAAACAGACAATAAGTTCTCACGTGGTCTCTGACCCAACTTCAGGTCTTTTCCACTACACACATATAATCTATGTTCCAGGGCCTGGGGAACGCTCCCTGGCTCAAAGTGCCTGGCAAGCATGAGGCCATGAGCTCCACCTCAGGGGCAACCCAGCAGTGCTAGCACAGTTCAAGAAGCACTGAAACAAAGGACATGCTCTCTGGACCACAGCCACGACGGGCCACTCAGGCAAGCAACAAGTACTGGGACCAGAATCTGAGCATCCCAGTGACTCCCAGCAAGTGGATGCAACCCCGTCACTGCAGCAGCAGAGGCACCGAGGGAGAAGAATGCACATTCCAGCGAGCCAGAACTTCGTACAGTTCCTCAAATACCCCACGGCATTTCAATCTCTGGATCTTTTCACATACTATTTTGCCCCACCCTCCTGAACAGCAGGAACAACAGTGAAATAAAACTATCATAGGGTAATATTTTTAAAGTATGATATATGAGTAAGGTGGAAAAATAAAATGAGACTGGGAATGAAAGAAATGTCACTAAGTGCCTCAATCCATGACAGATTACACGTGAAGCCAAGTGGTGTTTCAATCAACTTCACACAAGCATAATAGATATAAGAAATTTGTACAAAGAGCCAGAGATCTGGTTCAGTGGGCAAGGCACACGTTTCACAAGCATGAGGCAGAGTCCACTTCTTGGCACCTTTCCCCTCCAAAATACAACTTTAAGAAAAAAGTAGGGGCCGGAGCGATAGCACCGCAAGTAGGGTGTTTGCCTTGCATGCGGCAGACCCGGGTTCGATCCCTGGCAATCCATATGGTCCCTGGAGTACCGCCAGGAGTAATTTCAGAGTGCAGAGCCAGAAGTAACCCCTGAGCATCGCTGGGTATGACCCAAAAAAGCATAAATAGATAGAGAGAGAGACAGACAGACAGACAGACAGACAGACAGACAGACAGACAGACAGACAGACGGACAGACAGACAGACGGACGACAGACGACAGATAGATAGATAGATATAGATAGATAGATAGATAGATAGATAGAGAGAGAGAGAGAGAGAGAGAGAGAGATAGATAGATAGATAGATAGATAGATAGATAGATAGATAGATAGATAGATAGATAGATAGATAGATAGATAGATAGATAGATGAGAAATAAATAAAATAGAAGTGAATATCAAATTGATGAAGCAAAATCTTCTAGATTCAGGCACGTTTTATTAAGTACTTAGAAACACTCTATAGGATGATAGAAAACTGCTATTATCTAAAGTATGAAAACCACATCATGGGAATTTGAACCCAAGACCTAGTTTTCGCCAATGCATATATATTAAGAATTTCTTTTTTTTTTTTTTTTTGCTTTTTGGGTCACACCCAGCAATGCTCAGGGGTTTCTCCTGGCTCTGCACTCAGGAATTACTCCTGGCGGTGCTCGGGGGCCATATGGGATGCCGGGGATCCGGCACAGGCCAGCCGCGTGTAAGGCAAACGCCCTACCGCTGGCTATCACTCCGGCCCCATGGTAAGAATTTCTAATGTAAAGCTAAACCTGAACCTGGTTCAAGTTTGTAGTATTCAAAGGATCTTTTCTAGCATCATGACCAAGTCTGGTTTCCATTCCTGACAGTAAGCCTGGATTTGTTTTACACAGTTCTGTTTTGGGTCACAGCGGCGGTGCTACTCGGAAATCAAACCTGGGGTTCTCACAGACCTTTGGGGCTATCTCCTGGACTCCCAATCTTTTCCAGTTGGGTTAGTGCTGACAAGCTGTTACCCATCCAGGAGTCTAAAGATAGGAGAATGGGAAGTGCAAGAGCAAGAGATCAAATAGTACAGTGGGTAGAGCATTTGCCTGGCACACGCAGACCTGGGTTCAATTCCTGGCATCTCTTTTTATTCCCTGAGCACTGCCAGGAGTGATCATTGAAACCAGAGGCTCTAAGAGTAAGCTGAGCACTGCTGGGTGTGCCCCACCCCAAACAAACAAACAAACAAAAAAAACCGGAAATAACAAGTGCGGAGACAAGGATGAGAGGGGAAAGGAGGTAGTAAACAAACTCATGAACATTAGTGTATATTTACCCAAATCAATCATCACATCAACAGAAGCTTCTTTCAATTTTAGGACTGGGAGAAAACCAAGAAATGGCAAAAACTCTGAATCTCAATAAAAAAAAAAAAAAAATCTAGAGCAAAGGACTACAGAGCACATGCTCCACAATGGGATCCCTGGATCCCATCCCCAGCACCACTCAGTTCTTTAAGCACCACAGCGAACACTGAGCTGGGAGTAGAATCTGAGCACCACCAGGTGTGGCAAAAAGAAAAAAAAAAGTAAATTATGGTGATGTGAAAGACTGTGTGATTATGAATGTAAGGGATTCTGAATCATGTGTAGAAACTTACAAGATGTGGAACTTCGGGCCAGTCACAATTTTTTTAATAGATAATACCTGCACAAACCTACAATAATCCCTAAATAATGCATGCAAATGAAAGCCCTGCCTCCAGCAGGCAACAGCACTTATTAACCTTAAGTGCAGAATCAAGTAGATGTAGGCGAATGCCATGATTTGTAAGCCAAAATGAAGGGGCTGAGGAGCCAGTTCCAAGGACTAGAGCATATGCATTGCTTTGCATGTGGAAACTAAGGTTCAATCCCTGGCACCACATGGCCCCAAGCAACCAGGTCAGGAGTAGCCCAAGTACCCTTGGATTTGGCTCAGTTCATGTCTTGCACATACAAGGACCTAGGTAAAACCCACAACGCCATAAAACTAGAGTAAAATAAAACATTTTCCTAGGACTGTTTAAAGAACGCTTAAGTTTGAAATTTAAAAAACTCACGATATAGAATTCCAATCATGTGACTGACGATCTGATCTGTGGTTCTTATGCTTTCATGTAGTCTTTGTTTCTTTGACAAATTCATGAGTACAACATATGACACAATGTGCTGGCCCTTTGAAAGATACTTCACTGTACATACAAGTCAGACCTGGCGGCACAGGGCTGACAGTCGAGTTAGAATAACAGATGCCAGGTCAGAGCGATAGTCCAGCGGGTAGGGCATTTGCCTTGTAAGCGGCCGACCTGGCATTCCATACGGTTCCCTGAGCACCACCAGGAATAATTCCTGAGTGCAGAGCCAGGAATAACCCCTGAGCATTCTGAGCATTGCCGGGTGTAACCCCCCCGCCCAAAAAAAAAAAAAAAAAGAGTATCAGATGCCGGTCAATGCTGTGGAGACTACAGGACAGGGATGGGGCAATTTTTAGAGAGCCCTCATTGAGGTAATAAAAGGAGTTACAAGTGTGTCAGCCAGGAGACAGTGATATAACACTGAGCTCAGAGAGGGTGTCAGGAGTTTGGAGTTTAACTGAGTTTGTGGGTATGTCGGTGGGTTTGAATATGGAAGGATAAATGTCTGTTTGGGGAAAAACAAAAAGATCTTTTTCAAGATCTTGGAAGTTTTACTCCAAGTTTTCCACTGAGGATGATAAAGAGACGAAAAAGAGTAAGACCTGCAGGACCGGCTGCCAGGGACCAGCTAAGCAGGAGTCCACAGGCTACAACTGCAGATCTCTGTTGTTTTACTTGGGACCACACAGATAGATGGTACACAATACTCCCTGCACACTGCTTGGGGCCACACCTGGCAGTATTGGTCCAGAGAGGAGGTGCCAGGGTTCCTGTACATACATAGTTGCCCCCTAAGCTATCACCCCAGTTCAACTTTGAAGATACTTTAAAGACAAAACTAGCAACACCTACTGACATATTGGACCATACAGATGAAAGAAAGAAGAAAACAATGATGGCTCCAAGATTTCTAATCTAAGGCCAAAGGAAAGACAGTAAGATTTGAGAAGTTTTCAGTACCTGGTTTTCAATGCCATTAAATGGGTAGTTTTCATGACATACCACTCCCCTTCCCGCTGTGGTGTCTGGCGATGACGGAAAGGGGGCCGCCTCACAAGCAGTGCTACCACTCCACGGTGCTCACGCTACTCACGCACACTGCCGCGACATAGGGAGCCCCAAGCAGCAGTTACTGGGCTCGACTCAGGCATGTGGCGAACTGCCAACGATGAAACTAACGCCATGCCAGTCTCCCCCTTAGAATGCTGAGCTATCCCACCGCCCCTGTCTTAGAGCTGAAAGCAATTTATCAGTGATCTTCAAATGTAGACCCGTCAATTTTTGCTTGAAGATAGAACTTTTTTTAAATGAATAAAATTATTTTTAAAACGAGTGTTCTAATGATTATCCAAACTTCTCAGCTTGAAGCTAGATATTTTTAAATTAATGGAATTATTTTTAAAACAAGTGTCCTAATAATTACTCAAACTTGTCAGAGTTAAAGTAATTTGATAAGAATGTTTAAAAAAAAATCTCCAGGGGCCGGAGCAATAGCCCAGCGGGTGGAGCGTTGCTGCTTGCACGCAGCCGGCCTGTGCTGGGCCGGGTTCGATCCCCAGCATCCCATATGGTCCCCGAGTACCACCAGGTGTAATTCCTGAGTGCAGAGACAGAAGTAACCCCTGAGCATTGCCGGGTGTGACCCGAAAAGCAATAAATAAATAGACAGACAGACAGACAGACAGACAGACAGACAGACGGAATAAATCTCCAACTCAATCACCAATTTTTTTTTTTTTTTTTTGCTTTTTGGGTCACACCCGGCGATGCTCAGGGGTTACTCCTGGCTCTTCACTCAGGAATTACTCCTGGCGGTGCTCAAGGGACCATATGGGATGCCGAGGATCGAACCCAGGCCAGCAGAGGCCAGCCGTGCAAGGCTAACGCCCTACCCACTGGGCTATCGCTCCAGCCCCAATCACCACTTATTTTTAAAACTCATGAACTCAATACAAAAAAAATACACAATTTGAAAATGGACAAAGAATTGGAACAGATGTTTTTCCAAAGACATACAAAAAGCCAATATATAAATAGAAAAGGAGCACTGTATCTCTAATTGTGAGGAATCTATCACTCTGGCCGTCAGAAGTTTTCCTAAAAAAATAAGTAACTTTTAAAATAGTAACTTTTGGGAAGGATGTGGAGAAAAGGGAGCCTTCTGCATTGCTGTTGGGAATGTGGACTGGTGCAGAGGCTACGAAGAATGGTGTGGGGAGCCCTGAAACACTTAAAACAAAACCACCACGGTCAGAGTGATGCAACGGGAGGCAGGACACTTGCCTTGCAGCAGACCCAGGTGGGTTCCCCAAGTCCTACCAGGAGTAAGACCTGAGCACCGTCAGGTGTGCACCCCCAAACACACACACGGTAACAGGACCACTGCCTGATGCAGCAGCTCTACTTCTCCCTAACAACCTAAAGCAAAGAACACTAACTCATGTTTGCTACAGCACTATTTACTATAGTAAATATGATTTATAAACCAGCATCCATCCGTTCATGGACTGAGTAAAAAAGATAACACGGGACCAGAGTGTTCGTGCACGAGTTAGGACTTGCCTTGCACGCAGTTGGATGCCCAGCACTATATGGTTCCCTAACCACTGCCAAGAGTGATGCCTGTGCACTGAGGAGTAAGCCCTGAACATAGCCAGGTGTAGACTAAAACCCATGCCCCAAATTTTTAATACGTAAATGATGTGTACACAGATGGCCTTGTTTACCATGACAACCCCTCCAAAGACAGCTCACCGAAAGAGAAAGAAAATGAGAGAAAAGAGATCAAGAACCTGCCAGTGAGGAAGGCTAGGGGAGGACCCAAGAGAGAACATTATTCGGAATCATCTGGTAGAGTCAGTATCATAAGCATCCAGGTAAGAGAAAGAAATGGGGAGGGGTGGAGGAGTGGGGACACTGCTGGTGGGAAATGGGCACTGGTGGAGGGATGGGTGCTGGAACACTGAATGACTGAAACCCAAACATAAACATCTTTGTAATTGTATATCCCACGGTAGTATAATAAAATATTAAAAAAAAGAAAACAACAACAAAGACAGCTCACCATGAACCTAAGGGCACTAGGGTAACTGAATACACCACACAAAGACAAAAACCTTATGATCTCATATGCACAATCTAAAAACAAAGTGAATAAAAACTAAACTCACAGACACAAAACTGCTAGTTAGCAGAAGAGACGGTGGGGGCTGGGAAAGAATAAAAGGAGTTAAAAAGCACAAACTCCAAGCTATAAAACAGGTTAAGTCAGGGGGTTATAATGCACAACATGGACACAGTCATAACTAACAGCACTGTGTAGTGGGGAGTTACTAAGAGAACAGATAAATCCACCATAAGAAAAAAAGTGCAGCTATAATCAGTTATGCATCTTGGCCTGACTTATTGTAGCGATCATTTTGCAATATATAAAAATATGAGAATCACTGTTATGTCCAAAGTTAACTAAATTAAAAACAAAAAAATTCTCTAATTAGGAAGACTAATTCAAGAGACAGAATCCAGGTGGCTGCTGGCTCAGTGACTAAAGAACTTATTTTGCTAGTTGTGAGGCTGTGAGTTTGATTCCCAGGACCACAGATATTCACAGCCACTTCCAACCAGGTATACGTGAGCACCACAACTAAAGAGATATGAGAACCGCCAGACAAGTGTGCAAGCACAACCAAACGTGTGTGCAGCAACCCTGCCCCTCACACACACTCAGCTGCAACATCAAAAGAAAGTAAGGAAGGGGGGCGGAGCGATAGCCCAGCGGGTAGGGTGTTTGCCTTGCACGCAACCGGCCCGGGTTCGATCCCCCGGCATCCTATATGGTCCCCCGAGCACTGCCAGGAGTAATTCCTGAGTGCAGAGCCAGGAGTAACCTCTGAGCATTGCCGGTGTGACCCAAAAAGCAAAAAAAAAAAAAAAAAGTAAGCGAAAACAACTAAATTTGGGGTGAAGGGAGGAGACTGGGCTCCCTAGAAGTGCTCAGTGCTAGATCAGTCCTCTACTGCTCAGGCCATAGATCGAACCCAGGTCAGCTATATGCAAGAAATGTAACTCACTAGCTGTACCACCCCTGGCCTCTGAGAACAACTAATTTAAAAAAATCTCCTGGGACTTGTTTTGATCTACCGTTTTAATTTTGCTACTATTCTTCATATGTTTTGTATTCTCTTCATGTTTTTCAATTTTCCAAGGCCAACTGTTAAGACATTTTGATGTGCAGCAATTTATGTAGGTGTATGTTTTAATAGGAAAGAAACATCGAGAAAAAATTGTATGTTAATGATTTCCAAAGCATAACACATTTTCTAGAGATGGAACAGTGCTGAAATGTATAAATAATGCATGTCACAATTTCAGGTTGTAGGTCTGAATTACAACTCTGCTAAAATAAAAATGGACTTATTCTTACTTCACTGTTCTCGTTTTAACTTAAACTAGAAAATTACCGTCACAGACTAATAAAGGTCTGCTTCACAATTAACAGGGTGCGCCTACTTGACTGCCAACTTGCACATCCCTATCTTGATCATTTATCTCATTCAATGTATAAGTTGTTTCGTTTTCTCAAGCCAATAGTTTCAATTTTTTTTCAAAAGAGCTTCCAGTGAACTAGAATATTATTACATCACCTTCTGTTTTAGGAACTTCAAAATGAACAAATTAATCCTCATGAGAATCCAGAGACTGGCTAGAGAGACAGTGCAAGAATTAAGGTGTGGGGCCGGAGCAATAGCATATGGTCCCCCAAGCACTGCCAGGTGTAATTCCTGAGCGCAGAGCTAGGAATAATCAATGAACACTTCCGGTGTGACCAAAAAGAAAAAAAAAATTAAGGTGGTGGTTGCCCTGCAGGTGGCTGACCTGGGGCTTGATCCCCGACACTGCATATGGTGGCCCAACCACTGTCAGGTGCCTAAGCACAGAACTAGCAGTATACCCTGTGCACAGGGAGTACAGCCATATACTTCATCACAACAAAAGAGTATCTAGTTGCTATACTAAATCCCCCAAGTATTTGCAATTCAGTTAATGACGCAATACACCTTTAACCACTATCTTTAACTAGCAGAAAAAACACAATTTTGGTTATTATTCTAATAGGCATATGACTTGTACAGAGATCCTTCAGTCATCATCTTTGTGATAACAGTTTGTTATGTAGGTGTACGTTTTTGCTTTTTTTTTTTGAGGGGGTCACACCCGGCATTGCTCAGGGGTTTCTCCTGGCTCTGCACTCAGGAATTACTCCTGGCGGTGCTCGGGGGACCATATGGGATGCCGG